>VUQI01000115.1:0-11868 GCA_015106735.1 Paratilapia polleni | reverse complement strand
GCACTATGCACCTCAGCATCCGCTGACCCCGCTCTGTGATTTTACGTGGCCTACCACTTCGTGGCTGAGTTGCTGTCGTTCCCAATCGCTTCCACTTTGTTATAATACCACTAACAGCTGACTGTGGAATATTTAGTAGTGAGGAAATTTCACGACTGGACTTATTGCACAGGTACCACGCTGGAATTCACTGAGCTCCTGAGAGCGACCCATTCTTTCACAAATGTTTGTAGAAGCAGTCTGCATGCCTAGGTGCTTGATTTTATACACCTGTGGCCATGGAAGTGATTGGAACACCTGAATTCAATGATTTGGATGGGTGAGTGAATACTTTTGGCAATATAGCGTAGTTACTTCTGGCTCCAAACAGCCAACATGGCTCGGCCATGACACTAAGGCTTCAAAAGGTGGAGTCCAAAACCAATAGGTCCATCTTTTATATACAGTCTATGGTGGAAATAAATCTTTCAGTCCATTCCCAAACCTGTGTTTGAATTACAGCAAGGCATTAAATGTTTGCTTGCTACATATTTTTTGTTTCACTACATCACTGTTTTATTGAATCGTGTCTGTATTTTATGTGGATGAAGCTCCTATTCTAACAAAATTCAACTATCAGCTGCTATCAGCTGCAATGCAGTACTAGATATTATTAATTATAATCAAAATAGTCTTCAGAAGCAGTGGCTCAGTTATAAACAGAAGCTGTTAGAATTGATGCTCGCTCTGGAAGCTCCATTATTCTCACTTTAAACATTTAATATATACATTTCCACACAATTTATTTAATGTGAACTGCTAACAAAAACTGCAGAACTACTGTCTGGAGGTTTGGGCTACACCAGTCTCTCAGTTTCAGCCAGTATTTGACTTGCTGACTGTCTTGAGCCTATCAACAAATAAGATGACATCCATGGATGGCAGTGGTCAGTATTTATCTGTAATATCCCATCAGTTTTGTGTGTTTAGATCTGGGATACAGTTTCATAAATTAGTGTGTGCTCATTCCCTGACACGAATGCAATAAATAAGAACAAAAACCACATAAACAGAATATTTGTTTGCTATTTAGCTTTTTTATATTCAATTTTGGTATTGCTTGAGAACTTACCAATGGGTGCATTTAAGTTTTCCTCAGTGAAAGGTTTGATTATTTATCTTAACATGCAATCTTTTCATGAACTTACTTTGCTTGTATTTCATAAATCTGACTTTTTAGTTAGTAAAAATTATGAATTCCTATCACAATTTTGACTTTTTTATATCCTAAAGATTTTGTGTTTGGCTTATAGTTTTACCATTTATAACTATAAAATTATAATAATATACTTTATTTACTTTATATTAGACTTTGCTGTAAGTGTGGAAATAAAAACACAGTGCATGTAGCGCCTACTGCTCTGATGTTGTTTCACTTAATTTCCAGCAAAGCTGAGCCTGCAGACTGTCAGGAGCAGAAAGCACACAACTGTTGAAATTAATCAAAGCAGCATCAGAGCAGAGCTGCACTGTCATAGGGATTTAGGCAGTGTTTCTGCAGTAAGTTTTACTTATTATTTTATTATTTCATAAAATTTACCTTTTTATTTTATCTCATCATTTTTAGGACTTTCATCACCTCTTATCTCATAATTGTGACCTTTTACAACATGTTTTACTTTTGGTCAGAGTTTTGATTATATATGATTCTAACCCGTTATTTCATAGTGTTGACTTTTTAACTAATATATGTTAGGTTGATCTCAGCTTTTCATTTTATAAAACTTAAAAGTTTTCACTGTATTAGTTAGGGCTGTTATTATTATTATGGCAAAAAAATTGATCAGTATTGAGCTCACAACTGCCACGTGATTATTTATTTTAGAAAATTCATGCACAGATTGAGGCTTTAAAAAAAAAGTCATTTAAACATTGGATTTCCTTGAACCTGAATAAAAATTTAACTGAAAATGAAACAAAATTGAAAGAAATAAAGTGGAGTTGGTGAGGGACCCTGGGCTGGCCCAGACTAGAGGGTATTTTTGACCTTAAAGCCCATCTGGCAAGGACAACTGCTGGTCCTGCTGCAGGCTCCACCATGGCAGGCTTATAGGGGCAAATGAGGGACAAAAGGCCCAGTTAGCAACAGACTTGAGAAACAGAAGCATTGTTAAAACTCATACTTCTTCTAAATAGATCTTTAGGTGCTCTTTCTGTCATCTTGACTAGAACTGACCCTAACAGTGAGTGTGAAGAAAAGTGGTGCAGTGATAAACCTGGGCTCTGCTGTCTTTGGGACATCAGCTTTTAAACTCAAAACAAATCAAGAGCATCATTTTGAAGATGAATGCAAAACAATGATCATTTTGTCTTGATAGTTGCATTTTCATAATTGTTAATGCAAAAATTGTAACTTAAAATAAAATTCAGTTAATCGTGCAACCCTACTTTTTGGCATGATTATGATTTTGTATTATAATTTAGACTTTTTTGTGACCCTGTAAGTGAAAATTTTGACTTGTGTAGCAAAAGTCACATGCAGAAAGATGGCCAGCTGAGGCTGAAAATGATTTTGTTTACCAGCTCTTGAAACTAAAATCAGTTTGTTAACATGATATATTTGAGGATTATTTTCCACATGTGCACAGATGTGCACATATAGATTGCTTTCCGTGTTGACAATTCTGTCTCACATGTGTGTCTTTGTGGAGTGTAGAGAGTTGAGGACCCAATTGCAAGAGGCAGAATGCTCAACAACAGTTGAGCCTACAATGTGGCTAATTCAAAAATCCAAGACACAAAAAGCACGAGGAAGATGAAAACACACAGAATATAACCAAGGAGTGTCACTGGGAACATATCAAATGACATGACAAAGGCAAAGAGGAGGGCAGGACTGTATGAATACACAACCATGACTAATTTGGACACAGGTGAAGGTGATCAAGAGGGTCAGATAGACAGGAAGTAAAGCTGACATGTGCCATGAAAAGAAACACCAAAGCAAAACAGCAAATAACTAAAATAAGACTAATGCCGATATAAATGCATACTCTTAGGTAGATGTCAGACTAGAGAACGCAAGGGCACCAAGACATGAATGCAGAGACAGATGAGGGAACACTGAGGGAACTGCAGTATAACTACAATTAATAAAAATCAGCACTTGACCCAGAATGCAGGAGAGTAAAACTGAAACTTATAAGTAACCCTAAAGTAAACCTGTTACCAAAGGCTTAATAAAAATAACACCAGAAATAAAATTCACAATCTGCTAGAATAATAAAAAAAATCAAAACGGGAACCCAAAGTTCGACAAACACAAAAATCAAAACTTCAAACACCAGAAAAATAGTGTGGCTTCAATGGAAACCCAAACTCAAATATATTGACTGAGAATTCAAAACCCAAGGACCGTGACAGTCACGTCCACTTTCACCGTTCTCTTCACTTTTTCCATAAAAGTCGATTATAAACAGGTTTTAGGCACTGATGGTAAACCCTGTGAGAAACCTGGGCTCTACTGTCTTTGGGACATCAACTTTTAAACACTTAGTGCATAAACTTTTGACAGTAAGACTGTAGTTGGGTGTGTTTGTTTTGCTACTTGGAGCTGGCTGTTCCTGAGCAGTGGAGGTGGAGACAGCAGAGCGACGCATCACAGCACTGTGAGCATCTCTGTGTGTCTACCAGCCAGCGTGACTACTCCTTTTCTCTTCCACTAAACATTTGGGTGAAGAAGTTAACCAACATGTCTGCTCGGATCTATTCTGGATGGGCCTGGCCGTGCTGAGCAGTGGAGGAGAAGTAACATCTCTGATGGGAAGAGGAGGGCTGAGAATGAGAGAAGAAGAAACACTCCCCAGGTGTCGGTTTCCTCACATCCTGTCTGGATGGATTGGAGAGGCCGCCTGGTAAAGTAGCTCCAGTATTACTAACCCCCAGCACTTCTTCAAAGGAATTCTTCCTGCCATCAAATCCTGTGTGTGAAGGTGCTAGTAGCTTTGACTGGACAGTTAGATGTCAGACCGTGCTGTGATGTCTTTTATTTTTTTATCATGTGTTTAATTCCTGTGAACTGGAAAAACTCACATGTCAGAAATTGTCTCTGATACCTTAGCTGCCCTGTGGGTGCCCTGCAGGTGATCACTACAAATTAAACGTGTTTTTAAATGCTGACATTTTAACACTTTTTGCTTGTTTACTCTGTTTTTATGTGTTCGGAAGGGTGACATAAAACCCAGTTGATGCTGGCTAAGTAGGCTGCTACTTTGCTAAAATGGGTCCAGCATTGCTTTCTTCCTTTTCAGCTTCCGCATTAGATTTGGTAGAGCTGTAGCTTTAGACAAAATGTCAATTTGTGCTGCACTTTTACTGCTCCCATCTCAGCAATCGACTTATTATAATGTAAAATTCTCTCGTTTTTCTTGAGCATCTAGTTCTCACAGTTGTGTAGTTCTTACTGAGTGAATTTGTGGGATTTTGGCTTGCAGAAATTCCCTCAAAACTCAGATTTTAAGAAAAAGTTGCAGCTGCATTTTCACTTTGAATTACTTGTGTGCTACAACGTCTTCCCTCAGGAAAGGTTTTTCTTTCGCTGCTGGGTGATCTCTGGAAGATCCTCAGGGAGTTTTGTGCTCCTCAGAGCATAGGGAATTGATAGGAAGGTGGAGGTGAGACAGACATGGCCTCTGACAGGCTGTGTGATACATAATGTGTGAGCGTGTCACATTGATCATGTGTATGAGTGTGAATGTGTGTTTGGCTGTGATTCATATGGAGGTAGAGGAAGTTTACGTCCTCTCAGTCATCACCCTGACACAGATATAGATATGTGCGTGTGCGTGATTCATGGAGGACATTACAGAGCACACTTAGTCACACGAGCTGCTGAGAGGACTGTACGTCCAGCAGCATGAACACAGGTAGTCATGTGTACTAAAAATGTCTCACATGTGAGATTTAATCTGTCATAATGAGCCTCAGGCAGTGAACAGATTTTAAACTGATCTCTCCATACAGTCAAATAATAAATATGTCAGATTCTCAAAAATGGACAGTGTCCTTTTTAGAAGCAGGATTTTACCCCAGTGTACTCTAACCACTGAACATCCACCAGGTCACCGACAAACACTTAGGGGTAGGATGAGGAATAGTTTGTATTTTAGCCACATGCTAAGCAAACATAATATTAGAAACTAGAGGCTGTTAGACTCCAATCAAGTCTGTTACGCGCAACTTGTCCTTACAGTTCTTCTGTTAAGATTTCCATTCGGGTATCCCTAAGTTCTGTAAAAAAATGCTAGATATGAGCCTAACACTGTCACCGATGGCAGGGTGGATATTATTATTCTTTTCCTTATTTTCTGTCATATAGATACTCTTCCAATGGTGGATGCTTTTACTGAACATGGTCAATGGGGTCAGCCTATGGATAACTATTTCCTTTGAGCCAAAGGCTTAGACCACTTGAAACAATATGTTTCAGATAACTTTTTCTACTGCTGACTCTGTAGTGTCAGTGAGAGGGGATATTCCTAATATGGTCCTCTCAGGCACACAGCTCTGGCTGTTCAAACTTTCTGTTTCCAAAGGGCAGCCAGTCAGAAGAAAATTTAGCTTTATTATCCAGCACTTTGTAACTTTGTTTTGAAAAGTGCTAAAAAAAAAAAATACAAGTAAAGGAAAGTAAAGGAACGGTGGCCTTAAAGGGAGAGGAGCTAAAACTTTTATTTTCCTGTCTACACTTCCTGTAGACAGGAAAATAAAATTTAGTTTTAGTCTAATTTAAGCAACTTGATTTTTATTAGTATTTGTGGAGGAGCTGTTATTTGCCCTTATTATGTTTCAGCAGTGGATCGCATTGGTCAGGACAGGAATCTAACAGGAGACGCATGTTGCATGCGCCACAGCCACTTCACTGTCTTTGGTAAGTTTTAGTCACAAAGACTAAAGACATATTAGTCTAGAGAGACTTTTTAGTCCAGTCTTCAATTGGCACCATTGTGCTGATAGGTTTAGCATCAGTGCTTCTGAAATATTTCACTATGAAAAGAATTAAGCTAATGAACCGCTACATTACATAGGTAGCTAGTTTAAGCTAATTATTAGCTAGTAAACCGTGTATTTAGGACAGATATGTTTACATTAGGTGGTTCTCACCAACACTATGTTAAATGCATTCCCTTCGTCCTTGTAAACTGCATCTGCAGTGCTAATTAAATGGAGAAAAAAAAATCCAGCAATGTTAAGTCCTTCTTCCCTGCCAGAATTAGTTGAGTCTATAAAACAAAGAGCTACTTGTTTAAAAAAAAAACAAAAACAGCTCCTTAATACTTCTTAAGGTCAGAAGCTTCTTTTATTTTTCTCGTGACTAACTGCCAAAACACATTTAGAATCTTTACATATTCCAGTGATAGCTGTGTGTACGTCCATGGCGGCATTACAAACAGGATCTGCTAATACATAACCCTGCATATTGTTGGTGTTTGATGTTAACATGTTTCCATCAGATATTTAACTTTCTCTGCTTTTTTTCCTCAAAAGCTGAGTTTCATTCTGATGTGCTGATAAAAAGGTTCACAGAAGGAATTTAAATTTTAGTAGGAGCAGCCAGGAGGTAGTTTTAAGTGTAATAATTACTCAACGGACTGGATTAAAATCAGTGAGCAGGGCCGATAATACTGAAATAAGCCCTCCTCCCCTACAGACAGAGTGAGTGAAATGATAGCAAAATGACTAATTTCTTTATGAACATCACACACTGCCATTCATCCTTCTAAAAAGCTGCAGTGACAAATGGCTGGCCTTTATCTCACAGTTCGCTGCAGATGAGTGCTGGTTGAGTGAAGAACGTGAGCAGATGTGATTTATGTCGCTGAGGATCGACTATGGGGCTTTCAGAAGCACGTAGATTAAAGAAAGAGCAAACGTAAACGTGCAGCAGCATCACAGCGCCTCATCTTCAGCAGCTGAAATCCCACCTTGGGGAGACTCATCTCTCCCAGTGTGAGGATTAAGGCCATATTTGGAGAATAATACATGGCGTACAGTGTGCTTATGTAAGCTGTCAGCATGAGTGTGCAAGATCGTTCAGCCTCAATCCACCAGGACGTGACACAGGCAAAATCAGAGGAAACAGGTGGAGGTGATCAGTTCAACAAGTTCTCATCACTAAATGACACCAAATGTTGTAACTAAAGATCAGGATCAGGTTGCAGCAGCTGATTGTGATTCCACGTTTGTGTGTAAAAAATTTTGTCCTGTGTGGTTTGAAACTAACCACGACACTGTGTTGCAGCTGTGAAACATCAGATATGCCTTAAAGAGTCTTCTTGTTATTTCAGCCTGGTGTATTTCCTATTACTTTGTCTATTGTGTCGCTATAGTTAACTTTGCACTCTCCACCTCAAAACAGCACAAAACAGACCCTAGAAACAGGAATCCCACCGGGCGCAAGTGTGTTGTGATTTAACCAGATGTACCGCTGTGCGTTTTGGATCGCTCCAACTCTGTCTTGCAATATAGAGTGCTTTGAGTGGTCAGTAAGATTAGAAAGGTGCTATATAAATGCCATTCCACTTCCCAAAATATGCACAGTAAATCTATTTTTAACGGAGGCTGCTTCAAGCTATGGAGGCCGGGGTGGGGATTCAGAAACAGGCATAGAGAGTTTTCAAGTTTTAAGACAAAACCTGTCTCTGTTCTGAAATGCTCCCAGTGTGAATTGAAGCCATGAAAAGGATGGATTATAAACCTCATCTGCCACATGAAATTACAGATGCGCACCCAGTACATTCTCAAGGTTAGGGTTCTCCATGTGGGGATATCAGTCTGCATATTCATCTCTGCAAAAATATCTTTTATGCTTAGGACTTAAGCAAAGATCAGCTAAAAACTGTGGCTGAACAAACGCAGTTTCGACTGTCTCCACAAATAGATTTTAGTCAAACTTGAGACAGGAAGGAGAAAGAACCTTAAGACTGAGTAAATACACCAGACTGAAGAGCTGGAAGTTCTGGAGGTAGAGGACCCAACAGATCCATTTGTAACACCCACCCATGTGTTCTTGAACCAAAACAAACATGGCTGACATCCAGCAGGTTTCTCTGCTTCTGTGCAGCAGTATTTATTCTGAGGAGACCAAAAGAGGAAGAAACAACTGAGAGTTGGTCAGAGAACCTGGACAAGCGTGAAGACTGTGGAGCTACAGCAGGCCCACTGTGTAAAACTGTGTGCTGCGCTCTGCTTTCAGGTCTGAAGGGACCTGTTTTTTCTTATTTTCTGTCATATAGATATTGGTGGATGCTCAAACATGGCCAGAGTTTCAGATAATGACGTCAGCGTATGTACAAGTAATCCCTGTGAGCTAAAAACCTGGGCCTCGGACTGCTCTAAATGCTCAGTTTTTTCCACTCTTGGGTTTGTAGTATCTCAGTGAGACAGGATTTTCCTAATATGGTCATCTTGGACAGTCACTCAGAAGAAAGATGGCTTAAAGGAGGGGGAAGGGAACTAAAACAGCTTGTCTGAGACAGAGGATGAAATTGTTGGCTGCACCAAGGCTCAGTATGAGACTTTTTGAACTTTACATTAGTGGAGTCACAGAAGAATAATGAAATAGCTGGATATATATAATATAGGGTACAATATGTTCATGATGAGACTAAATGATACACGTGGAAATTACAATTTCAAGCTCTGTCTGCAAATTACCAGCCAGACAGAAGCCTGAAAATGATGTAACTGTGCCTCAATCATGGATGTTTGCTCAGGAAAAGACTTCTCCTTTGTATTTGAATATCAAATTGAATTTAATGTTTACACATGTAGTCAGGGCCATAATAGGGATGTGAGTGACTAGTCGTTTAAATGTTGCTGCTCGTGCTGGTCGGCACCAGAAATACTAGTCGGTTAAATGAATTATTGTTAATTATTCATTAATATGCAATGGCAGTTACCTGTTGGTTCAAAGATTTTACGACGCCGCCTGCCACTAAATGGGGCTTCAGCCCCGAAAGCAGCAGCGCCCCTCTGTCTCTGTAATGGGAAGCTGTTAATGAACAAGGCAGCAAGTAATCAGATTTCAGAGTAAACTGGCAGATAACCACGCAAACAAAGCAATGTGTAACCACACTGTTTACAGGTGT
Organism: Paratilapia polleni; assembly: GCA_015106735.1. Lineage (NCBI taxonomy): Eukaryota > Metazoa > Chordata > Actinopteri > Cichliformes > Cichlidae > Paratilapia > Paratilapia polleni. Next base: position 2,740 of record VUQI01000115.1, on the reverse strand, counting down.
GTGGACGTTAACCTGCAAGAATGGAGGGCTTCTCGTGCTAGCACTGCTAACATTAGCCAAACCCAGCAAACTAATCTGACATTGTGCGTTTGGAACATTATACACAGCGCAAAGCTCCACACATTTAAGTGACATTTAAAATACAATTTGATTATTGAGGAATGTGTTTAACATTCATAAATGACATAATATATTCATTATGTATTATGAATAACATTCATTCATATAATATTTAAAAACGCACGCAAAATTTGTTTGGCCAATGTTTACCTTCGTCCATCAGATTGTGCTCAGTTTGGAATGTGTTTTCTGTCTTGTAGACCTATCACCTCTCTTGTTTAAATACCTAGTAAATTAGTCACCAGGATAAAGTATATAAGTATTTGGAACTTTTGTTATTGCAGTGAGTATACAATAAATAAACAGTGGATTTGAATTGAAGGAATCATGAGGACGTGACAGTAGTTCCCAAAAATAGTCGCTGTAATATTTCTTCTCTGAGCCTTGAACATTTACAGTACAAATTTGGTGACTTTCACTCTCTGAACAAGTGTGTTCAGACTGACAGACATTATTGTGCTCAGGCCTTCACACACCCCTCAGTGCCTGTTAACAGTCAGTGAAGAAATCGAACCCAAGCTGCTCCACGTTAATAGCCTCTAACACATCAGGAAGCAGCGAGTTGACTTTTCAGCTGAATCTTTATGAAATGCAGTATCCATTTTGTTGCTTAGCAACAGCATAATCAGTTGTCAGTCAGCAGGCAGCTGTTTGCCCCCATCATTGTGGTAAATATGTTGTATTTCAGGAATGTAATCATAAACAAAAGAACACCTCATCCAGGTTCACTCTTCATCTGATTGGACAATAGAGAGCTGCACCAGTGATGCCATGTGCTTTTCAATCTGTCTCCGCTACAAAAACATTTTTAAGAAGGTTAAATCAGTCTGGTTTCAAACCAACACTCTTAACTTTCTTTTATTTGATTGGACCTACTGACGTTCACAGTTTTTCTCAGCCCAGGGTGGTGTTTTCATTATAGTGTTTCTACTAGCTATATTTTATGACATTTTACACAGGAAATAAAAAAAAAAAAATGCCCAGAACATAAATCTAAAGCAGCAAGCATCAACAACAAAACGTAGTACAAAAATAACACTGTATGTTATCAATCATTTAACACATGATACCACCTCATAATCTTAAGATTTAGTTATCTGTCACTCATGATGGAGGAAACATACATTCTTCACATAAAAAGATGAAACATCCAGTTTTTTTGCATAATGACTTTTTTGAGTAATGACTAAATTGATTTATTCGTTAATGACAAATGAAGGAAACAAACAAACAAATCAAAAAACAAAGCAGAATTGAAAATATGTGACTGAAAAATTTCCCTCCTGGCTGCTCATATTTATCCTCAAATTTATTGTATACTCAAATGTATTTATCAAGGATAAACCCCTTGAGATGCAGCATCTCGTTTTTGAGGAGGTCCAGACAAACGATGACATAAGCGCAGCGTTCAGATTTGACTCACATGATTTGATTTGAATGTGTTAGACCACAACGAATGGACAAGTCTATATATTTGTCCGCTCATCTCTCGAATCTGTCCTCTAGCTGTCGGTGTTTCCGTTGTGCTCTTCTCTGGGATGATAAAACTATGAAAATGAGAATTTTCTCCCTGACTGCTTCACTCCTCCATCTCTGCTGTTTGTGTCCACCCTGTCTCTCTTTCTTTCTCTGTCAGACAAGATGAATGGTCGCCACTCGTTTCCCCTCTCTCTCAGAGCAGCGATGTGAGTTGTGTGGCGTTAACGTGCTGCGGCAGGATATGTCGCCTTGCCTCGTCTCGCTGCAGCACAGAAGCAGCAGGCCGACTGATGATTACAGTGTGAGCATGCTGATGATGTGAGATACACTGGGGGTGTTAACAGCTCTGTGGATTCAGGGCCAAGAGGCAGAGGATCCACATGCTCACTGGGATGTTTCTCTGCTTCTGCTATGGAAGAGGCAACCAGTAAAACCAGTTCAACCTGTTCTTCTTCACTGCTCATACTCAGATTATTTGTGAATCTTGGAGTGTGATGTCAAATGGGGTATTAGTTTGCATCACATGTTGCTTTTCCAGGTCACATTGCTCTTAACACTGTCCCCGCCATTGACAAAATATTCCGTCAATCAGTGCTTTCATGTTATGCAGTAGTGTAAAAAATCTAATTTTCTGTTCTTTCTTTATATATAAACTTAGCACAAAAAGTAAGGAAATTTGTGTTTGATTATTTCTTTGTTGTAACAATGCTTCTTGGCCATAAATCTCATACTGTTGGAAAGCCTGTTTATTTCCCTTTAAATGGTGCCACATTTGTAAGAAAAACGCATTTGTGGGTTGAGCAGCAGCGTTGAGTATGTGGGTTGCGCCCATGAAGAACTTGCCAAATCTTCCCTGCCAATGTCAAACAGCTTATTCTGCTATTGACTCTTGTTTTGAGCTTCTGGTACCCCAGGTGCTGACAATCAGGTGTCTGATTGGTGCCTGATTAGCAGCACCTGTGAGCATGGACCCTGCTACAGAGGTCAGTTGGTGTCTGCTCCAAGCATGCCACGTTTGACTGATCTGGATAGGGCAACTTCAAGCTGGTGACCAGCATGAGGAGGAGGTGCCAGGCTGTTGTGGCTCTGTATGGTTCTTCCACATGTTACTGAGGCCCCTGTTTGTTAAATGAATAAATTG
>VUQI01000113.1:1279-11603 GCA_015106735.1 Paratilapia polleni | reverse complement strand
TTTTTGTTTTTTTGCATCATGCACTGAAATGACACAACATCTGTTATAAGTGTTTACCCAGTTTATCACTGGTTTGCTATCTTCATTTTTTTTTTTTTATCACACTCTTGCAACACATCATTAAGCAACAAGAGAATACAATGACACAGGAAAGACATATTTGGAGCACACAGTCATTATTCAGGCTGTATGGGAGTCAGCACACACAGCTTATAATTTCACAGGACACACTGATTAACCTTGAATATCCAAACATAATCCTCACTGTACACAGTGACACCTGCGACTTTGTGTGACAGTAAGTAAACCATGGCAGGAACATTCTTTCAATGGACTGCCAGCACTGAGACTGATGAATGACTGACATAAGAAAACACAAACACAAGTACATAGAAACACATTCTGTTTTTATCTTCTTCACACACACACACACACACACCTCTGTCTCTGATCTGGTTGAGTGGGCCCTGTTCACAACGTAATGACTGTGCTATGTGCTTTTTATTTTTCTTACTCCCGTTAAAGTTGACTCACGCTCCGCTTCCTAGTTGCGTGTATGTCGAAATGCTAACAGAGTGCACTCTTCTCATATTCACAATAAGCGATGATGTGGTATGATCGGTGACTGTAGCCAAAACTATTGCAGACGCCTTTCAAAATGAGTTTGAGGAGGAGCTGTTCAATTTTTCATCTGACTGGCCGTTGAAAGCCTGAGCTGGTTGTGTAAATACACGACTGCGCGCAAGCACACTGTGCATGCGGGCGCAAAACATTCACATACACAGCCTTAAAGCCAAATGAGTAACTGATAAAAAGGCAGCATAAAGATAATTCATGCTACTTCATCCTCAATCTTTGTTTAGCTGAAGTCATTTTGCTCACATGCCCAAACAGCTGCGTGAAAACACACACAGACACACGCGCAGGGACAGGTATATCATGCATTCTGGGCCTACAGTGCCGAGACGTTCAGTAATTGAAAACAGGGTTGAATAATCGGAGAGAATGACAGCCCTGAAAGATTATGTGAACTCAAACATTAACACAATTAAGTGTGTGAGCACTGGAGTATGTCGCAGCATTAGACACTGTCTTAATAGTCCCCCAGCACAAAGACAGAGGAATGCATGTATGTGTATGTGTGTGAGAGAGAGTGCATGCATGACAATCCATATCACCCTGGTGCAACGAAGGAAAACCAGAACCAAAGCAGCGGGCTGTTTTTAAAGCACCGAATGCTAGAAATCAAATAAATATGCTGTTGTCTTATTGTATTATCAGTTTGATTACAAAAACAGAAATCCAACGAGGCCTCTCCTAAATCCTGTGAAAGGAGAAGCACAGAGATAACAAATAGTCTTATTTTTTATAGCAGTGATCTGGTTGTTAAAGACAGACGCTTTATCAGACAGTGAGCAAATGATTCAATTGTCTCCTGGTGATTCCACGCCTTAGCAACAGCCGCCGGGCCGGCGTGGTGGCGGCCCAGTTCTGATTTATCTAGCGGGCTGCACTCAGGTGCTGTTTTGTTAACAGGATTGCAGCCATTTATAACTGTGTTTCATTACTGTACTAAGAGCCGATAAGATGATCACTCACGCACACACACACATTCGCACACACAGAGGCGCTAATTCAATCCGCTGACAGGGAAACACGGCAAACAACATCCATTATGGCCTCAGAGCTAATTGGTTATGTGGGGGGTGGGGGTGGGTAGGTGGGAGAAAGGAGCTCACTTACCCAGGAGGAGGCTGGGTAAAGGAAGCCTGGATTTGGCGCGGGGATTTCTACAATGAGGTGTGCCTCTGGAGAATATCTCCTCTATTTTTCACCACCTATTGTTTGCAATTATTCAACACATTGATCTCTCCCACTCTCACTTTATGCCTAAAAACAGGACAAGGTCTTTTTTTGGAGTGTAAGATGCAACTCTCCTTCCTGTCTCTTCCTTCCCTTTCATACTTTTCCTTCTTGCCATGGGTTAAAGCAGAAATGAGAATACCTGCCTATGAAGCACATGCATCCATGTGACCAGCAGCAAGCGGTAAGCCCAAAACAAAGATGGCATCTTAGCCCCAGGTGGCATCAAACAACTGGTGACATTTAATAATTTCCTTTCTCCAGCTAACCTTCCCTCCCACCCTCCTAGATCACCTGACTATTACTATTAAAGATAAATCTTCAGCTTTACGCAGAAGAAACGGATGCAGAGACAGCGTTGTGATGAATTACTGTCCTTTATGCAAAGACCAGATCTTTTAGGATTCCTGGCTTTGGCTCTATTTATTTACTTCCTTCATCACACCGCATCAGCAACAGAATGATGGTGGATGAATGGCTGGAAAGGAAGGCAGATCGTCAGACAGATGGAGTTGCAGGGAGAAATAAATAATGTCAGCAAAGGTGTTTCAGGGCAGGAGAAGAAAAAGAGAGGAAAAATTACAATAAAGAGGAGAAAAAGAAAGAAAAGGACTTGAGTGCCGGGGGAAGTGAGACAGATAAACAGATAGAGATGAGTAGAGACAGAGAGCAATGGATGTGCAGATTTAGAGGGCAGGAGATAAGAGAGATAAAAGCATGGAGGAAAGAGGAGGAGGAGGGGGGCTGCTACAGTGTACAATGTTTACATGCACCAATACGCTGCTGAACATGTCTGCTTACTTATGTCATTAGCTGGAGCTACTGAGAACACACGCACACACACACACACACAGTGAGCGATGCAGGTACCAAGACACAGACACACAGAAACAGGATGATTGATGGTATGTTGACAGTACAAAAGTACGGGTTTTAGCAGTTGAGTAACCCTATTCATATTTTCAGATCTTAATCCTGTTTAAAGATGAGTGTGTGTGCATGTGTGTGTGTGTGTGTGTCCCTAACTGCTAAACAGGCCTGCGCTCTCAGTAAAAAACACAAATTGAAACGTCTCTCTCGTCTCATTGTAGTTTTCAGGCTGTTCTCATTCCCAGTGTCACCAGCCAAGCAGAGTCTAAAGCTGCATTTACACATGGACTGCAGCCCTGAACTTTTCTAGGTATTACCTAACAAAGGTGCATACGAGAACCCATATGTCTGATCTGGTCAGGCCAGAAATTAAATAGTCTTTAACCTGCTAGTGCCCTCATTCAAGGTGTATTCACAGTTGGCGAGTGGGCACCGTGTTCTGCTTCTTGCATGTTCTATCCACACAGCTCCCTGGCCTACATCACACGGTATTTCCAGTAATGGGAACACATCTGAAGCGGATTGTCTCATGGTGTGTGCTCCATGTGAGAAAGGACAACTTTGGACACTGTCCAATTCATGTGTGAAAACAGCTTTAATGTCTTATGTGTGCTTTACTCAAGGGACATGGAGTTGATATCCATAGCCAAGAGGTATCACTGCTCGGGCTCGGAGTCACAGGGACTGAACCAGCACATCTTTGTTTTCTTGTTCTTCTTCTTTACTTTGAGGGCTAGTATAGTAGCAATAACCCATCTAAAGCAAACACTGGCTAAATGCATTGCAGAGAATGGAAAAAAGCAAATGCCGTTGGTGTCTTGGGAGTGAGTGTGTCCTTTTTTCAGCTTACAACATGCTGTTTCACGGTCTGTTCTGGACTCAGACAATCATGGTGCAGACATACAGTACTGTGCAAAAGTCTTGAGCCACCCATCATTTCTTTATATTTTGCTTCCAAGGAGCCAGACTTTCTTGTAATTTTTAAAAATGGTCTTGAGCAATAGTTCTCCGGGCTTTCTGCAGGTCTGTCAAAGTTTTTCTTTGGACTTTGGCTATAAATAAATCAATAAATCACTGCACCTATTTCCCAATTTTTGTAGCAGAATATACAGAAGTGAGGGCTGGCTCAAGACTTGTGCACAGTACTGTAGCTGCCAGTGTCCTTCTTACTGACTGGGTGCAAAGGCACAAAGGTTGAGTTTGCTTTCTTTCCATTTAATTGCGGCGTGTTCTTGTACCAGATGTTGCCTGGGTTGGAGTTCAGATGCAGCACAGGTGAGGACACAAATCGGCATTATCCTCTGACCCCCTATCACTGTCCAGGCTATAACAGACCCTGTTTGTCCCCTAACAGTGCCTCCACAAGGATGCTGACGAAAGATGGAAGATGCAAGGAGTCTCACACCTGAAACACCATTACATGTCATGTGACCACCTATAATGCCTCTAAAATTGTATATATATAAGTAAATTAATGTGTTTGTAATTAAGGATGTTTGCAGGTTTCATTGTGCAATCACTGTTTTTACCATTATCTGAAATGGAGAGAAAAAAGAGGGAGAAGTGTTAGTGTTGTGGTGTTTAAATAACATTATTACAGGACCATCAGAGCTTTCTAGAAATAATAATAGCAACCATATGGTGTGACAACCTACCCAGAAACTAGCACCAGGAAATATACCCAAATTACACTCACCACTACCTATGCCTTGATTTGTACTTCAGACTCACTGCACCAAAGCTAACTTTGTAAACAGATATTTAGAGAAATACCAGCCACTTCATTAGTTACACCTGTTGAACTGCTCCTTAATGCAAATATCTAATCAGCCAATCACATGGCAGAGACTCAATTCATTTAGGCAAGATGACCTGGTCAACATGGCCTGCTGAAGTTCAAACTAGGCAGCAGAAGAACCACTAGTTACAACCAAACTATGCAGAAGAGCATCTCTGAACACATAACATGTTGAACCTTGAAGCAGATGGGCTACCGCAGCAGAAGACCACACCGAGTACCACTCCTGTCAGCTAAGAACAGGAAACTGAGGCTACAATTCACTAAAATTGGACAATAAAAGATTGGAATAACATTGCCTGGTCTGATGGACATATGAAGGATAGGGTCAGAATTTGGTGTAAACAACATGAACGCCTGCCTTGTATCAACAGTTCGGTCTGCTGGTGGTGGGTGTAATGGTGTGGGGGATATTTTCTTGGCACACTTTGGGCCCCTTAGTACCAACTGAGCATTGTTTAAACACACAGCCTACCTGAGTATTGTTGTTGACTATTTATGACCACAGTGTACCCATATTCTGATGGCTGCTTCCAGCAGGATAACACGCCATGTCACAAAGCTCAAATCATCTCAAGCTTTCTTGAACATGACAGTGATTTCACTGTACTCAAATGGCCTCCACAGTCATCAGATCTCAATCCAATAGAGCACATTTGGGATGTAGTGGAAGGGGACATTTGCATCATGGATGTGCAGCCGACAAATCTGCAGCAACTGTGTGATGCTGTCATGTCAATATGGACCAAAATCTCTGAGGAATGTTTCCAGCACCTTGTTGAATCTGTGCCATGAAGAATTAAGGCAGTTCTGAAGGCAAAAGGGGGTTCAACCCGGTACTAGCAAGGTGTACCTAATAAAGTGTCCAATGAGTGTATATACACAAGCTAAAGCAGTTTATATTTTAGACTTAAGATGAATTTATCAGGAGAAAAAAACATTTGCGAAAGGTAAATGTCAATGACTGAAAAGGGTAATGGAAATTTTGTTCATTTAAAGTAATTGTAATATTGTTAAAATAAAACATTGGTTACATTTAGGATTACACATTACAGACACTCTATTAGTTTGTTTTTATTGTTTGTCTCTATGATTAATTAAAATCTGTTGTCTTTTGTAACTTTGTAAAATTTTAATAATCGAGGATGACAGTTGAGACAGGACCAAGTCCAATGTCCTATCTCTCAATTTTAATTTAATAAAAAAAATGCAATGGGTGCTTCAATTCTCTGTGCTCCACCTCCACAGCATGTTTCCATGATGAACTTCATCTTGGTAGTTTTTGCATAATCTTGTTGAAAGACCAACATACAGACAAACAGATAACATACCAGCTTCTTAAATACCAAGTCTGGGTAATCAGAGACAAGATCTGCTGCCAGTTTCGACCAGGACATAGACTCTACCGGTCTCTTTGTAGCAGTTTTTGGTTTTGTTTAGTATACCTTCAGTTCAATGACACATTTTCATGAAGATGAGCCAGCTAATCTTGCCAACATCTCTGATGTTGCCTACATCTCAGTTCCGCAGTTTACTAATAAAATTTTAAAATTATAAAGATAGCTCAAGATGCAAGCTTTTTGAATTATTAGAAATGCATTATTAAACTGCTTACGTGGATACAATTTACAAGTAAATGCCCCAAACTGAACTGGGCATTTAAAAACATTACATTGTTGTGCACAACCATTTTTGTAATTATCTTTTCAACACATGAAGCAACTGTTCACTTAGCTGTGAAAATTATTTCATTAGTTATACTCATGGTGCTAATATGCCTGCATGCCCAGGCAAAGGTCTCTCGCAAGCCAGGGAATATCTTAGTCGTTGCCAGACCAGTGACAAAGCCGGCAGAGTCATGATGAGTGTCAGTGCGGTATATCACTGTATTCATTATGTCAAAATGGACCACTGTGTATCGTTTACATATTTTAAAAACATTTTTCAAAATAAAACAAAAAAGTGGGAGAAATTAAAAAGAACAATTATGCTGGAATGCAAAAACAAAAAATAAAAATCTCACCAACCTTAATACTTTTCAGCATTATGCAGTGTGTTTCACTCCAAGGATATACTGTACATTGAAATGAACTAATACAGCACTGTTTTAATTTGTAAGAAGTTATCTGAAAATTGTAAAGATAAAAATAAAACTTTAAGGCCTGCTAAACAGGGGAAAGGATCTGGAACTCAATTTAGATAGATAAGATAAACTAAAAAATTAATTACACTTTTAATACCTAAGTAGAGTGGCATGCATTTGATTGAAAGATGTAATCAGAGACGTGAAAATGTTATTTTTAATTGTTCAAATCCAAATATGTGGTGTTCAGGATTTGCATGACAGTAGCTGAAAGATGACTGAAGCTAAGATGTTTTACTGGCAACTACATTTTCCTCCTTTCACATTGCATGCAGTCCTTCTTCTGCAGCAGTGTACAGTTTTGATTTTGGATACTTTTGAAGATGCAAAAGCCCACACTTCTTTGACAGACAACAAAAGCAGATTTTTTTTATGCTGCTTCCCGTATATAGGGTCAGCGTTGTTTGTAACTGATTAATTCATTCTGAATCTCATGACAGCGCTCTTCAATTTCTTTAATAGTGTCCAGACATCATCATCTTTCAGCGTGGGGAAATCATGCACAAAAATATGATTTAGTTGATATAAAGGATATAAAGGAACCATTTGGCCCAGCTGACTCTGATGACACTTACAAGAGAAATATGAAGACAGCTCATTAGCTCACATTGCACCTGGCCATTGCTCAGGGCTCTGGGTTTTGTGGTTCTTGCACCAACTGCATCTTTGTGCTTTGGCCTTGGTAATAGGCTGTTTGTGAATGGCAGCCCTGAATACCAGCTTTGTGACACTCACTCACTGCACAGTGTTGGTTGACACTGTGACACAGGGGGTTGAGAGGTTGATTAAAATCTGCAGCAAATTTTGACATCGTATTTCGACAGTATTTAGTAGCTTTCAGGTTATAGTAAATATTTGTCTATCTCTCTGGCGAAGCTTTGACTTGAAACCACTTTCTCTCTTTGCTCTTTCATCTCTTAAATTAATGCATGAAAGAATGTTGTTGGTTTTGTGAGCACTGCATGTGTAGTTTGGACTCTTACTGATAAGAACTCTACCATTAAAATGTCAACATTTTAGAAAATCTAAGATCATCAAATAACCAAATAACATTAAGCTTTAATGCAATATTTTTAAATTGACCTTTGATAGAAAAAGAAAGTACTAAATCCCTGAAAACATATAAAGTGATTCGCTCTTGTGATTCATTGCTTTGTAGCTGTTTGTGTAGATAACCCTCTAACATACATTCACCGGCCACTTTGTTAGGTTCACCTGTTCGCAGCTCGTTAACACAAATATAATCAGCTGATCACATGGCAGCAACTCAGTGCATTTAGGCATGTAGGCATGGTCAAGATGATGATGATGATGAAGATGGGGAAGACAGGTGATTTAAGTGACTTTGAATGTGACAGATGGGCTGGTCTGAGCATTTCAGAAACTGTTGATCTACCAGGATTTTCCCACACAACCATCTCTAGGCTTTACAGAGAATGGTCCGAAAAAGAGAAAATATCCAGTGTGTGGTAGCTCTCTGGGCAAAAATGCCTTGTTGATGCCAGTGGTCGGAGGAGAATTGCCAGACTGCTTCGAGCTGATAGGAACAGTAACTCAAATAACCACTCATTACAACCAAGGTATGGAGAAGAGCATCTCTGAATGCACAACACATCAAACCTTGAAGCGGATGGGCTACAGCAGCAGAAGACCACACTGGGTGCCATTCCTGTCAGAACAGGAAGAACAGGAAGAACAGGAAACTGACCAGAATTGGACAATAGAAGACTGGAAAAACATTGCCTGGTCTGATGAGTCTCAATTTCTGCTGCGACATTCAGATGGTACGGTCAGAATTTAGCGTAAACAACATGAAAGAATGAATCCATCCTGCCTTGTATCTGCGGTTTAGGCTGGTGGTGGTTGTACAGGTGATACAGCACCTATCCTATAATTCCACTAGTAGCTTCAGTCGTTCGCATAAGATTAGCTTAACTCAGTACTGCCCACTTCATGTCGCAAACTTCACCTGTCATCACTACAGTCTCTGGTCACTGCTAGTCTCCTCCTGTGTTTACACACCTCAAAATCAGCTCTGTGCCAAATTTGCTAAATTTTGATATATCAGCTAAAGTTTTTTTTCAGTATCACTGAATTATTATTTTTTTTTGATCAAATGGTTGCAAAATTGTTTTACATCATTTTTTCTTTTATCATTACATTGTCATAGTTTACAGAGGTAGAAATTCCCTGTCGCTGAGTTTGTTCAGTTTGTAGTCAGTGACTATGTAGGTTGTTTAGTTTTTTCCTAAGCAAAGCGAGGCAGTTAGTGAATGTGTAACAGTTCCTGAGTTTTGGATCAGCTCTCAGTTTGACTCTCATCGTGCCATTGTGGATTCAGCCTGTCGTGCTTCCAGCTGTTCAGTACAAAATGAATCCAACAAGCTCAGCCCAGCCCAGAAGCTCAGCTACCAATTATTTATGGTGTAGTTATCAGACTAAGATTGTTTTTGTGGCTTTCTTTTAGTAAGTTCTGAACTAGGAAGTAAAGCCAAAAGCAATGAGCTTTTTTCATTCAGCAACAATCATTCAGTACAGTTGGTTCAGTTTGATGGTTTGCAGTTAAAGATTTTCTTCATACATGTACTGAACACTTTAAGTATGTGAAAACATCTGTCCATGACCTCCTTTGAATTTGTTTTGCACTTTGGGTGCATTCACAGTTGTATTGCTACTGTGCATCAGATCCACTCACACGTTTTGATGAAAAGGACGACAGCAGGCTGCTTATGATGCTCCCGTGGCTTCCTGTCCCTGATACACTTCCCGACAGGTTTTGATTAATTATTGTGTCAGTACCCCACATTAGCTGACTGTCCAAAAAAAACAAATGCTCCTCAGCAAACAAACAAAACCAAAAGTAAACCAATGAATTAATTTATTCTTGAGGCAATGGAAGCCCAAGAAAACACAACCAAATGCCAACCATGATTCAGAGCAGAAGCAAAGCCATGTGGTTTGAGTTTATATCTCTATCTGCATGTAATTTGTGCTGCAGTTGATCTGAATTCTGGGTAAGCACATTTTAATACACGGGGGAAGGAAAGAGAAGAACATCAGGACAGAGACGAGGGACAGGGTAGCCTTCACTTGTTTCATTTTTTTCTGTTTTCCCTCCCTCTCTCATCCCTCTCTCTGATTCTTTTGGTATGTTGATGGATAGAGCACACTCAGCAATATTTCATGGTATGATAGAGGTACAAAAAAAAAACCTTTCATGGCAAAACAAACAGGCTTCGAGCTGCTTAGGCATGTGTTGACAAATGAGGAGGGAGCATTAAGTACAGTCAGAAATGGCAATGTGAATCCCCTGAAGAACAGAGAGAAAATATCTGACTACTTGTTTGGACCATAACCACGAGGCTGGCTAAGGCTCACACTGATGAGCACACACACACACACACACACACACACACACACACACACACACACGGTCCTTTGAGGAGCCCCGGGCCTGGAGGGAATAATGGTTAGGAACCTGAAAAATGCCCTCATCACAAAAGGCCTCCGACAGTAATAAATGAAATAGTTGAGCCAAACACATTAATCCATGCCAGTGTGTGTGTGTGTGTGTGTGTGTGTGTGTGTGTGTGTGTGTGCTCTCTGTTTGTGTTTTTGTTTGCATATTGCTACTGGTATCGGTGAGTGTT
>VUQI01000111.1:11333-25924 GCA_015106735.1 Paratilapia polleni | reverse complement strand
GTATTCAGACCCCCTGAGTCAATACTTTGTCGAACCACCTTTCGCTGCAATTACAGCTGCAAGTCTTTTGGGGTATGTCTCTACCAGCTTTGCACATCTAGAGGCTGCAATTTTTGCTCATTCTTCTTTGCAAAATAGCTTCAGTTCAGTGAGATTGGATGGAAAGCATCTGTGAACAGCAATTGTCAAGTCTTGGCACAGATTCTCAATAGGATTTAGTTCTGGACTTTGACTGGACCATTCTAGCACATAAATATGCTTGGATGTAAACATTCCATTGTAGCTCTGGCTGTATGTTTAGGGTTATTGTCCTGCTGGAAGGTGAACTGCCACTGTCAGTCTCAAGTCTTTTGCACCCTCTAACAGGTTTTCTTCCAGGATTGCCCTGTATTTAGTTCCATCCATCAGTTCTGACCAGCTTCCCTGTCCCTGCTGAAGGAAAGCATCCCCACAGCATGATGCTGCCACCACCATGTTTTACGGTGGGGATGGTGTGTTCAGGTTGATGTGCAGTGTTAGGTTTCTGCCACACATAGTGTTTTGCATGTAGGCCAAAAAGTTCAATTTTGGTCTCATCTGACCAGAGCACCTTCTTCCACATGTTTGCTGTGTCCCCTACACGGCTTGTGGCAAACTGCAAACTGGACTTCTTATGGCTTTCTTTCAACATTGGCTTTCTTCTTGCCACTCTTCCATAAAAATTAGATTTGTGGAGTGCATGACTAATAGTTGTCCTGTGGACAGATTCTCCTACCTGAGATGTGGATCTCTGCAGCTCCTCCAGAGTTACCATGGGTCTCTTGGCTGCTTCTCTGATTAATGCTCCCCTTGCCTGGCATGTCAGTTTAGGTGGATGGCCATGTCTTGGTAGGTTTGCAGTTAGGTGCCATACTTTCTCTTTCCATTTTTGGATGATGGATTGAACAGTGCTCCATGAGATGTTCAAAGCTTGGGATATGTTTCTGTAACCTAACCCTGCTTTAAACCTCTCCACAACTTTATCCCTGACCTGTCTGGTGTGTTCCTTGGTTTTCATGATGCTGTTTGTTCACTAATGTTCTCTAATAAACCTCTGGGGCCTTCACAGAACAGCTGTATTTATGCTGAGATTAAAATACACACAGGTGGACTCTATTTATTAATTAGGTGACTTCTGAAGGCAGTTGGTTGCACTGGATTTTATTTAGGGGTATCAGAGTAAAGGGGGCTGAATACTAATGCACGCCATACTCTTCAGATTTTTATTTGTAAAACAATTTGAACACCATGTGTTCACCATTTTCCTTCCACTTCACAATTATGTGCTACTTTGTCTTGATCCGTCACATAAAATCCCAATAAAATACATTTAAGTTTGTGGTTTTAACATGACAAAATGTGGAAAAGGTGAAGGGGTATGAATACTTCAAGGCACTGTAAGCCCAGGTGTTTTGCTTTGCTTTTCAAAAGCAAAATACCTTGACAACACTGATCGTAATGGGATAATAGCCATGGGAGCAGTGCAGCATGTTTCCTGCTCCATATCAGATTTAGAGTTAATTCACCATATAACTGAATGTAATATAAAGGAAATGACAAGTAATTAATAACTATTAACTATTCTCTGTTTCATTTTCTCCTTATAGACTGAGTCACCAGAGTTGTCTTCTGTTGGAGATGAGGATGAGAACTTGAGAGTGGAGAAAAAGGAGGCTGTAAAAGTGAATGGAATTGATTTTCCTGAAACAGAAAATATTTTTGCAGTTCAAAGGTTTAATTCTGGTCTTAGGTTATTTTTTCTCTTTAGTTTAAGTTTTTCCTTGTTGTTCCTGCAGGGGGAGCAGTTTGTCTTCCATGAGGACTGGGGAGAGGCTTTGGTTAGTAAGAGCTGTCCTGTGCTTTGTGTTTTGGACATTGAGGGAGACAATGTCTCTGTGTTGGAAGGAGTGCCTGAAGATATCTCACCAGGACAGGTTGGTACAACCGTTTTTGCAATGATGTATGCTTTGTTTTAATGTTTATACTCTTCTAGTATCTTCATAATGTTTTGTTCTTTCTCTCTTTTACTTTTGTTGTCACACTATTTGTGTATCTGCAGGCATTTTGGGCTCCAGGTGACACAGGTGTGGTTTTTGTAGGCTGGTGGCATGAGCCTTTCAGACTTGGCCTCAAGTACTGCCCCAACAGGAGGTGATGACAGTTTACACTGATCAGAGACAATTCAGAATATGCAGCTAGAGAGTTTGAAATGTCCTCATAGGCTAATACCGGAAGTCATTCATGTTTCGTTTTCTCTGTCAGGTCATCTTTGTTCTATGTGGATCTTACTGGTGGGAAATGTGGTGAGTGGATTGTTATTTCTAACATTTAGGCCTATTTTATGAATACAGTCCAGGTAAATATGAAATGTGACTTATGTTTAGTCCAGTGTATTATGGACACGGCTACAAAAGGTTGCTGATGTGCATATGTATGTGTTTGTTGTGCCCATCAGAGCAGCTTTCATCAGGCACCACCGCAGTGTGCTCTCCCAGGCTGAGCCCGGACCAGTGTCGAATTGTCTATCTGGAATGTTCTGTCTATGGACCACACTTCCAGTGCAACAGGCTGTGTATGGTAAAACAGAATCCACCTTTTTTTCAATAAAACATCCTAACTTTCCTTTTTTATGAAGTCACCTGTCCTGAAAATTGTGTCCATTGGCTTTGCTCTTGCTTTTCTTCTTCATTACTAGTATGACTGGTATACTAAGAAGACTTCGGTGGTGGTGGACGTGGTTAAGCGACCTGGAGAGGGTAAGGAATGCTTAGTGGTCACCTTTTTGTCTTTATATAAAACTCTGTGTATATATTTATATTTAAAAAAGTATTAATGAGTGTATTGGTATGGCTTTACAGATGGCTTTGCTGGTATCTACGGTTCTCAGTTGTCCCCTCAATGCTGGTCAGCTGATAGTCAGCGTGTCATTATTTCTTGTCCCCAGCGCAGCCTCAAGGTAAAGTTACTGTCTGGGAAATTTCTTGGTATTGTGAGAAAAAATACACAATAAGTCTTGATATTTCCTTTTGTTATAAATGTCACTGTTTACACATAATAAGCTCATTAGAATGAGAATTTTGCAATCGTATGCAAAAAAAAAAAAAAAAAAGCTGCTATAATTGTGTTTTTGGTCTTTCAGGATCTCTTGATGGTGGATATAAGCACAGGGACCATCACCTCTCTGACTGCAAGTGAGTCAGTAGATGCACTTGGGGTACTTGAAGGTGTTCTAGGACCGCTTGAATGGGTGTTTCAGCCTGTTTCTAATGATGATCTTTGTTTGCCTGTAGAGTCTGAGGTTGGTAACTGGTGTCTGCTGAACATAGAGAGAGATCTAATGGTGGTGAGCTGCTCTTCTCCCAACAGCCCTCCAAGTCTGGTAGGATCAGCGTTTTTATTTAGAAAAACACATTTACATTTTCATATATGGTGTATATATGCTCACCGGCCACTTCATAAATTACACCTTCCTAGTACCGGATTGAACTCTCTTTTCCCTTCCCTCCATATTGAGATGACAGCATCACACATTGTCGGCTGCACATCCATGATGCAAATCTCCCGTTCAACCACATACCAAAGGTGCTCTATTGCATTGAGGTCACTGTGATCACTGTGAAACACTGTGTTTCCTGTTCTTAGCTGACACCGACTGTGGTCTTCTGCTGCTGTAAACCCACCTGCTTCAAGGTTCGACGTGTTGTACGTTGATGCTCTTCTGTTCACCTCGGTTGTTATTTGAATTACTGTTGCCTTCCTTTCAGCTCAAAGCAGTCTGGCTATTCTCCCAGAGCACTGCTGCTCACTGGATATTTTCCCTTTTTCAAATCATTCTCTGTAAACCCTAGAGATGGTTGTGCTGGAAAATCCCAGCAGATCAGCAGTTTCTGAAATACTCAGACCAGTCCCTCTGGGACCAACAACCATGCCATGTTCAAAGTCACTTAAATCACCTTTCTTCCTCATTGTGATGCTCAGTTTGAACTTCAGCAGGCTGTCTTAACTCTGTGTACATGCATAAATCCATTGACCTGCTGCCATGTAATTGGCTAATTAGCTATTTGCACAAACAAGCAGTTGTACCTAATGTAGTGGCCGGTGAGCATAAATATGGTATGATATATACTGTTGAAGAAACAAAGTTTCTGGGATGCTGTTGGAGCTGTGTCACTTATGGCAGTGCCATTTCTTGTGTCCAGAGAGTGGGTTTCCTTCCAAGCAGGGAGTCAGAGGAGGATGTAGTCTGGGTTACTCTGGAAGCCTGTCAGACGTTACCAGATATTGATTGGAAGATCGTGACTTTTACCCCTCCCCCAGAGCAAGACAACAGTCAATACCGTAAGAAGAAAAATTCTTTTTAGTAGCATCTAAACAGGAATCATAAAAGATTAAATTAAAAATAGGTTGGTTTTTTTTTTTTTTTGTTTTGTTTTTTTTTATCTAACGGTCTGAATTGATACAGTTTTGTCCATTTGTTTCACATACAGAAAAGTATCTACAGCTTGAAAAAGGTTGCAGGTGAACTGACATATTTCTGCCAGTGGAAAAAAAAGTAAAATATACAGTGCTTAACAAATTTATTAGACCACCTGTCATAAAAACAAGAAAGACCATCCAGCATCATGAAATGCTTTAATACAGACTCTTTTTCCTTTTCAGTGAGTTCTTGACATTTTACCATTTTGAACAGGAATGAGGTTTTATACCCAAATTTGAGCCGGTACATTGGACTTCTCTGAGAAATCAGAAATTAATCAAGCAGAACATTCAACCACTGGCATCTTAATCAAAAAATAATCATGTGCTTTACTATTTTTTCTGCTTATTGGTAAAACAGTAAATTCAAAAATTCATGGATAACAACAATAATTATTTTAGTATTAAAAATATCATTTTGATTAAAGTGCTTGCACATACTGGTGGATTAACCGTCACAGAAACATAAAAAATCATTTTGATAATTACCAATACTGTTAATTTAGGGCATCTGTGACATAAACCTTACATTCGGTGGTGGTCAAATAAATTTGTTAAGCACTTTAGGACCATTAGTTGCAAACTTGCCATATTGGATAAAAGTAGCTTGGAAATGCTTACTTACATTGGTGAATAGTTATTGAATTTCTATAATACTTGAGTTTACACCTATAAAAACTGACATCTGTTTGGTTTTGTTTTTTCAACATCAGAAGGAATTCTTGTGTCTCCATGTTTCTGGAGAATTAAATAGATTGTTCTGTCTGTGATACTCAAAAAGCATCATATGTAAACTTACTAACAAACTCCTCTCAATTTTTACTATTCTAGCGGGCCTTGATTTTGAAGCTCTGCTGATCAAACCAAAGGAGGTTAAGGATGAAGTGAAGCTGCCTCTTATTGTCATTCCTCATGGTTGGTGTCTTTGATTGTGATTCTTTAGTCATTATTTGCAAAAATATAAATAATTATCAGTCGTTGTGCAATATTGATTTATAGTAGTATCCCAAAAAAGGAGAATCAATATTATAAATGTTGTGTATTAATAACATACCTAAAATATAGCTGCATTTGGAAGTAATAAACCTGTGCTATTAATCCATGTAGGATTTACTTTTAGGATTGAATCTGTGTTGGGATTTGTTTCTGTTCAGTCAGGAGCTACCGCTGATAAGATTGTGGTTGCTATGACGATAGTTCCCTATTCTGAAACCAGAGAATAGTCTTTTATGGCACAGCTCATAGTCCTGCAGTGGGAATGTTTTAAATATTACAAATACATCTACATGCAAATTACTTTCTGACATTTATGTCTCAGAGAACTATGGTATGAAAGACACTCAGGCAACAGCTTTTAACACAAACTGCCAATGTTTCTCTCATTAGGCGGCCCTCACTCAGTGATTGTAGCTGACTGGCTTCTGTCCTCCGCTGTGCTGTGCAGGATGGGCTTTGCTATATTACTGGGTACGTTCTTACAAGAATGTGAAGTGCCAAGACCTGCTAAGAGAGCAATCATCCATCCGCCCCTTAGAGTACTATAATCTGTGTTGAAGACAATGATGAAGTCTTACATCCTGTCTAATGCTGATGACTTGTGTGTCTGCTTGAAACTTTTAACTTGATGAATTGCAAAGCAAGGCAATACTTGGTGTCTGACCACTAGTATGTGCAATTTCATCTATCCTGTGCAAAATAGGAGCATAAATCAATATTAATTTTTTATCAAAAATGGTTTTACTTTATCTGTTATATATGGGGTTTTTTGTTGTTGTTTTATTGGGGAAGTTGCAGCTCTATAACCTTTACACGTGAACTTAATTTGACCTTCTCTAAACTTTTTAATGCACATGTCCAACTGTTCAGTATTTCAGTACTTATTGCATAACATGCTGTGCTCTGACAAGGTGATTAACTGCAGAAATCACAGCAAGTGTCTGATCCATGAATCGACCACTAAATGTTCTGGTTCAATGACAGTTTGTATGTAAACAGTCCTCTTCATCATGCTGTTCACATTTTGGTATCATGAGACCAAGACGACACCTAACAAACAGGCCATTGTGAGACATTGACATTTTTTGTTGTGGTATACCCACAACTGTTTTTAGCTTTTGTTTCAATAAATAGTTCTACTTAAATGCTCTGCTTTCATGATATAATATCATTGTAGCATGAACGTTTTACATTTTCCATAAATTATTTATGATATCTAATATTTAAAAATACAAGTTACTGTCAGTACTTGCCTATTCTGACACCCCTAGTTTGCTTTATGTTTTTAGTGAACTATCGTGGCTCCCTTGGATATGGCCAGGACAATATTCTCTCATTACTGGGCAATGTTGGCAGCCAGGATGTCAAAGATGTTCAAGTAAGTGCTTATCTTTAAATGCATCTTGTGCTCTTTTTGGTAAAATAACAATTTTTGCTTTATGGTGATAGCTTTGTTTATACCATTGAGTTAATTGGTTTCTATATTTAGTGGATGTTAGTTGCCATAGTTTCTGTTTAAGGATCACAGCTCATAACATTAGGTTTATTCAGTTTTCCTTCCTTTGTTCTTTTCTTTCGTTTTCTAATTTTCTAGTGCTCATCTGTGTTTCGAAATGTTCCTTTAAGTTTTTTCTGTGTTTGTTGTCACCACCAGTTTGCAGTTGAAAGTGTCCTGAAAAGCGGCGACTTCGACATGCAGAAAGTGGCAGTTTGTGGAGGTTCCCACGGTGGTTTCCTGGCCTGTCATCTGATTGGCCAGTACCCAGGGTTCTACAAGGCCTGCGTGGCTCACAACCCTGTCATCAACTTGGCCTCCATGATTGGCAGCACAGACATCCCAGACTGGTAGGTCTTTGTGTAACTACATAACTGTGGTGTTTTATCAGTGGCACCCCTTCCATTCAGTTGTGACAGCTGTAAGTAGGACTGGGCAATGCAGCCATAAAGTCATTCTTCGTTCATTTCCTCTCTGTATAAACTCAGTATGGTATTTACCTCACACTTGGAGGGAAGTGTTCAACAATGTATGCAAATACAAGAGGAACAGAAAACAAATCACAGCCAAGCAGTTTTCTTCCCATTTAAATTTTTCTTTTTTTCTTTTTTTGCAGGTGCATGGTTGAGGCTGGCTATGACTACAGTACAGACTGTCTGCCTGACCCTGCTGTTTGGGAGCAGATGTTGAACAAATCCCCCATTAAGCATGTCACACAGGTATAACTCTGAATTTCTTGTGAGTGTGTGGATGTGTCTGTAAGTGTTGTTGGACAATGTAGCATGTAAGGTGTTTTCTGATCTAGGTACAGACACCAGTACTACTGACCCTAGGAGAAGATGACAAGCGTGTACCTAACAAGCAAGGAATTGAATATTACAAAGCACTGAAAGCAAAGCAGGTCCCAGTTCGGTAAGCAGCCTCCCGAGCAGCATGTTTCATTGCTTATGCCTGACATGCATGAGTCTATTTTTTTTTTCTATTGTTGATTCAGTAATGCTCTGATCTGTGTTGCTTAGGTTACTGTGGTACCCAGGGAACAACCACTCTCTTTCCAAGGTGGACGCTGAATCAGATGTCTTTATGAATATCGCTCTGTGGATAATTCAACACTCAGTGATGATAAATTTCCAATAAAAACACTATATAGCGATAATGCTGTTGTTGCTGCCAGTAAACGATAGCGAGACGCTTACACACTATGTAAGGGATACTATGTCCCTGTTTCAAGGACAGTGTGAGGTCCAGTCCAAAGCCAAAGCATTAGAAGTGCTCTCCAACAAGAACACACAAATTCTGCTTTACTTGTAATCTTTCTGTGGGTGTGGTGAGTTCCAGTAATATGTCCAATAAGTGAATGGGGAAAAGATAGTTTTAACACAGCACTTGAATCACTTGAAAGCAGTTTTGATTCAAATTAAAGACATTTTATTGATTGTTATTATTTTGTGCAATCTTTACATGCAGAAAATTAAAGGGCTTTACAGTGTGTTGGTTTTGTTTGAAGTTGTATCAATACAGGAAATTAATTTCATATTCAGTCTTTTTAAATCAGTTGATCTTGTTATGAAGTTCACCTAATAAAGTAATTGTGAAGACACTAACGTGGTTGTTTTTTGAATTTTTGTATGTGTTCTAAGGGGAGGATTCTTGAAACAAGTATTGAAACAGTATGTTATTTCTTGTTCTTTTTTAATCAGAAGTCGTAGTGGCTTGAGGAAGTCATTCAACCTTTTCCACCAATTGGGGAAACACCCTCTGTAATGTCTTTTTTTTTTTCTCTATTGTGTAAGAAATTGGCATTGATAAAATGTGATTGTTATATTCAGAAGTGGCTGTCGTGAAGGTTATTGGTTTGTAAAGTGTTTGGGGTTTTTTTAACCACTTGACATTATGTCTGTATCTGATTTCCCTCATGAATTTGACTGAGGTCACATGGTTTGCATCAGACTGCTCTGTATATGACCACCTGCTTTCACTTCTGCATAATGGAAGCTGTTTCTTTTCGCAACATAGATATCCTTTTTTAATCTATGATCTCTTCACCTGGATTAAATATTGCTTCAGCTCCCACCTGTGAATTTTAAGATGCATGGTCTACATGCAGTGGTAAGTAACAGCATCTATTTGAAATACAACGCATTTCACTGTAAGATTTGTGAACTCGCAATCTTACACTGTAAGGACAGAATTGACTGACAGGAATGATGTCAAAAAGAAATGACTGCATTAGCAGCTGTTTGAAGCTGCTTCAGATGCAAGGTATTGTGCAAAAGTCTTGTCACCCCTCATTTCTTTATATTTTGCTAGGAAAACGGGGAATAGATGCAGTGATTTCTTGAAACGTGGAAACATACATGGAAATGCAGTAAATAAGGCAAAACAGAGTTTGTACAATTCTAATAAGCTTGAAAGTCAATATTTGGTTTGACCGCCTTTGTTCTTCAGCACAGTCTGAACTCTCTTATGCAGCTTTCTTGTAATTTCTTTAGTCTTCAGTAATAGTTCTCCAGACTTCTTGAAGGACATTCAAAGCTCTTCTTTGGATGTTGGCTGCCTTCTGTTCTTTGTCAAGATGATCCCACACTTCAACAATGTTCAGGTCCGGGCTCTGGAGAGGCCAATCCATGACTGATAGTGTTCTATTGTGAGTTTTTCTATGCGGGTATGCTTTTACTGCTATGGCAGTGTGTTTGGGATCATTGTCATGCTAAAAAATAAGCTGTTCCCAATCAGACGCTTTCCAGATGGCATTGCATGGTGGCTCAAAATTTGACTGTACTTTTCTGTATTCATAATTCCATCGTTTTTGAAAAGATCTCCAACACCACTGTCTGAAATGCAGCCCCAAACCACAACAGAGCCTCCACTGTGTTTTTCAGATGGCTGTAGACTCTCACTGTTGTACCTCTCTCCTGACCTCCTCCGTACATATTGATGACGATTTGAACCAAAAATTTCAAATTTGGGTTCATCACTCCATCAGACCTGTTACCACTGATTTTCAAACCAGTTCTTATATTATTTGACATACCTCAGCCTTTTCTCCCTCATTCCATTCCTTAAGAATGGCTTCTTGACAGCCAGCCTTCCACCGAGACCATTTCTGATGAGGCTTCAGCAAACAATAGATGGATCAACTGAAGGGCCAGATGCATCTCTCAGGTCCTTTGCTGGATTTTTCTCTATTTCCTAAGGACATGACTTTCAGATACTGTTCACCTGCTGTAGAGTTTTTTAGGCCTGCCACTTTTGTCCTCCACTTGTCCAGTTTCCTCAAAATTTTAAGGACACCATGCTGAGATATGCCAAGTTTTCAGCTAATAGCGCTTTGGGAATCACCTTGTTGGTCCAAAAATACTATTTTATGCCTGTCAAACTGTGTTATCTTTGGCATTTTTCATAGATTCAACTACAGAAATGGGAATAAATTGTGTTTTTGCAACAGGATGCTAGTAGCAAAGTGCCTAAAGATACAACTGAAAATTAGTTCTTTGCTAAGTCGTCTGTTATGTGTAGACACAACACTGGTTCATCCCTTGAGTTTGGTCCCTTTTTATGCTTGAATGGTTCATAGGTCAATGTTAAGTGGCTTAACAAACAAACAAAGCAAACATTCCTCTGAAAATGGTCAAGTACAAGGACTGTACTGAAAATTAGTGAAAAAGCAGCCAATGTCCAACGAAAAACTTTGAAAGACCTTCAGAAAGCCTAGAGAACTGTTGCTCAAGACCACTTTAAAAAAATTACAGTAAAGTCTGGCTCCCTGGAAGCAAAATGTAAAGAATTGAGGGGTGGCTAGGATATATAGGGTAATATTGTTTGAATGTACTGTATAATTCTTTATATTATTTATATTATATAGCCTTCTCAAACTTTATGAGCCATCACCAAGCAACTGAATTTAACCCCCTCCCCCCCTCTTTTTTTTTTTCTTCAGGCTCTGGTGAAAAATATCTTCATCCTAAGCCAGCTTCTTCCATTAGTAAGGACCATAAATACAAGGTTTTTACCATGTGACACAAATATGAATGCAACTAAAGTTGACTGCAGTGACAGACCACTCAAGCAAGTCCCTTCCATTAAGGCTACATCTGTAGCTTACATAGACTTAAGTCGGACTAAGGTAAACCAAGTAGGGCAGCGTGCTTTCGCAGGTGTCCCAAATCTGCACACTCTAAAAATATCGGACAATTGTCAGCCAGGTAGTCTGAGAGCTCAAGAAGACCGCTCATGCAGAGTGATAATCTCCAGTTATGCTTTCAAGAGCCTACTAAAGCTTAAATATCTGGATTTGTCAGGAAACAGTCTTATCTCCATACCATGGTTACCAGAAAGCCTGGTGGTTCTTCAACTAGAGAACAATCACATCTTCAGTATTATTCAACCTTTGAACACTCCACATCTGGAAAAGCTCTTCCTCGCCAAGAACTGCTTTTATGCAAACCCTTGCAATCAGTCCTTTTACATCAGTGAGAGTGTTTTCAGAGAGCTCCCTAAACTCAAAAACCTTACATTAGGATATAATAATTTGACAGCTATCCCTAAAGGATTGCCACCCTCACTGGAGAGTCTGGATTTAAGGGAGAATACAATCGCAGAAGTCCTAGAAGGAGCATTTGCCAACATGACTGCACTCAAGAATTTGAATTTGGAGTGGAATTGCCAGCGCTGTGACCATGCTGCAAGGCCCTGCTTTCCATGCCCACATAATCTCCCTCTAAGCCTACATCCAAACTCCTTTTATGCTGAAAACAGCTCCATCACCTACCTAAGCTTGAGGGGAAACTCTCTGAACACATTTCCAAAGGGCCTCTTCAGACCATTGAAGAATTTGAAAAAACTGGACCTCTCTGACAACCTCCTGGCAAATGCTATGCAAAATGGCACGTTCTTTGGAGAGCTGAAGGGGCTCAAGTGGATTAGCCTCATCTATAACTATGAACCACTGAAGACGTTTCCAGAACTGAATTTCTCCCCATATTTTAGCAATATGTCTGATCTGCAATATCTTCTTCTGAGTGGTAACTTTTTCCTAAAATTTTCTAATGAAAGCTTTGAAGTCCTCTCCAAATTAAAAAATCTAAAAGTACTAGAACTGAGAATGAATTTCATTAATACTATTAACTTGACATTTCTGAAACAGTTACCTGCTCTCAAGTATATTGACCTCTCCCAAAACATGCTTAATTTCCTCCAGTGCTGCTCCAGTTCATCATCTGGGATTGTGGCACAGGAAAGCCATCAGAACCAAAACTTGTATGCAGACAGTCTTCATGATCGACCTCTTACTCTAATAGATAGAGAAGTCACATCTAGAAGTGACACATGGGAATCTGACCAATTAAACGTGCCGGAAATGCTGGAGGACAGCGTGACAGGAATTCCACCCCTATGGGATTTCCAGCACCAATCAAATGTGCTGGAAAAGTTGGAGAAAATGTTTCCAGAAATTCCATCACTGCGGGACTTAAAAAATAAGCATTGCAAAAATAGGCTGACATTTGACCTATCTCAAAATGATATTGTATCCCTTAATAAATATGTGTTTTCAGGCATGGAGGATGCAGGTTGTTTAGACCTTTCCTTCAATTACATGAACCAGGCATTGAGGGGTGGATTGTTTGAAGGTATGAACAATTTAGTGTTCCTTAATTTGTCTTACAATAGGCTTGATCTTTATTATAGAGATGCTTTCAGGGAACTTAATTCGACCCTGAAAGTATTAGATATTAGTAACAATGACTTTCATTTCAATATGAGGGGCATGGGCCACCGCTTTGAGTTCCTTGAAAATCTGCATAACTTGGAAGCCCTAAGTCTGGCAAACAATGAAATTGGGATGCGAATAAATCAAAGGCTGATTTGCAATTCTTTGAAGTACTTTGACTTCTCTGGAAATCACCTGAACATCATGTGGGCCTCTGACAACAACAAGTACACTAATTTCTTCCAAAACCTGACAAAGCTAATCTACCTGGACATCTCTAACAACCACCTGAAGTCAGTTTCATCAGAAGTGCTGTGTAACTTGCCAAATGGCCTTAAGGCCCTCAGCATCAGCAGCAATTCTCTAAACTATTTCCCATGGCTAAACATCTCTGCACTCACCAGTTTATATTACCTGAACCTAAGTCACAACTTCCTTTATAAATTGCCAGATTATGCAATAGTATTTGGAGTCAATTTTTCTTACTTGGACCTCAGTCACAATCGCCTTAGTTATATTTCTGGGGATTTCTTTAACGAGGCAAAGTCCCTGAAATATTTGTATCTCAATCACAATCAGATCAAAGAGTTACACCATAAGAATGTCCCTGTCCTCTTTAAAAACGGAACTGCCCTTCGAAATCTCACCCTGCATGCCAACCCCTTTAAATGTGACTGCAATACATCCTGGCTTGCTGACTTGTTGAGTTCTACATCGGTGCACATTCCTCATCTGACCACAAGTGTACGGTGTGAATTCCCAGAATCTCAGCAGGGTGAGCACATACTGTCCATGGACCCGCGTTCTTGCCAGGACATATATGGTAGCTTAGCCTTCCTTGTCTGTACCTTCATGGTTGTGGTGTTCACTATTCTTCCTTTACTGAAGCATCTCTATGGCTGGGATATGTGGTATTGCCTGCAGGTGCTCTGGGCCGGACACAAAGGCTACTCCCAGCTAGCTGGCACTGACTCACATTATCACTATGATGCTTTTGTGGTGTTTGACACCAGTAACCAGGCTGTGAGGGACTGGGTTTACAAGGAGTTAACTTTCAATCTGGAGAACTCTGGCCACAGGAGATTTTGTCTGTGCTTGGAAGAAAGGGACTGGATTCCTGGGCTTTCATGTATAGAGAATCTTCATAATGCTGTACACAGAAGTGTGAAGACAGTTTTTGTGCTGTCCAGAGGCGTTAATGGAAATGTGATGGTGAATGGTGTGATCCACCAGGCCTTCTTCATGGTTCAACAGAGGCTTCTGGATGAGAAGGTAAAATTAATAAAATCAGCCTTTTATTTTCATGTGTGTTTTGTGGATGTAAGTCTCTAAAACACTGAGATGTTGCCATTTTTTCACAACTGTAATTATCTCCAATTCTGTGTAAAAAAGGTGGATGTAGCTGTGCTGGTTCTGATGGATAAGATGTTTCCCAAACTGAAGTACCTTCAGCTAAGGAAGAGGTTGTGCAGGAACTCTGTGTTGTCATGGCCGAGGCACCCAGGGGCTCAACCCCTTTTCTGGAATCGAATGAGAATGGCATTGTCATCAGATAACCTCAAATTTTATGACAACAACATGAGTGAAAGTTTTATATGACCTCCCTTTACTTGCTAATTAATAGAGACAACCACGATGAAAAAGATCTTCTTTCTTCCTATCGCCCAATTTTTACAATTTTGCCCTTTGATGCAACATATTTGATAAATGTTTTTTATTTTATTAACTGTTCCATGTATATATTTTATATAGTTGAATTTTATTGTTCTATTGTTTTATTGTAAAATTTGGTTGCTTTGGTTTTTACCATTTTGAACAGGAGTGAGGAATTTCAAACTGAATTCACGGTTTTATACCCAAACTTGAGCCGGCACACTGGACTTCTCTGAGAAGTCA
>VUQI01000111.1:0-11313 GCA_015106735.1 Paratilapia polleni | reverse complement strand
TGCAGACTCTGTCCTTTTCAGTGAGTTCGACGTTTTACCATTTTGAACAGGAGTGAGGAATTTCAAACTGAATTCACGGTTTTATACCCAAACTTGAGCCGGCACACTGGACTTCTCTGAGAAGTCAGAAATTCATCAAGCAGAACATTCAACCACTAAAACAAAATTTTCTGTTCAGGAATGCAAATAAATAACTGTAATTTGGCATCTTAATCAAAAAATAATAATGTGCTTGAGTATTTTTTTTTATTTTTTTTGCCTATTTGTAAATTTGAAAATTCATGGATAACAGCAGTAATTATATTTTATCATTAAAAATATAATTTTGATTAAAGAGTTTGTGCATACTGGTGGATTAATCATTACACAAACATAAAAAAGGATTTTAGTAATTACCAGCGCTGTTCATTTAGGGCAGCTGTAGAATAAACCTTACACTGGGTGGTGGTCTAATAAATTTGTTAAGCAGTGACATGTACAGACATGTCACTGGAATATTGTCAGTTTTCCTTTAATTATATTTTATCTGATGAAGGCAGTTTTGATAGCACTTTTGCACCATGTGGACCTATAATTTACCTGTTTAATTAGTTGTAGTTTACTCCACACAGTTATAGGACATGTTTTTCCTTTTTGCTATCAGTCAGAACCTTTGATGTGTACTAAACTATGTAAATTTAAATCTCATTCATTACTTTTTGTGCAGTTGCATTGTATGGTTGACACAATCCTGAGGCATACTTTGAGTTGCCAAATCTTTGTCTTCAGAGAACGTGCACGTTTGGACTCCAACTTTAATTGAAACACTGACACAAAGGAAATAAACTTCACTTGATTTCACTTCAGTAGCTTCATTTTATAAATAGAAGCATACCTGCAATAACTCCCCAGTCTTCAAAATTTCACTTCTCTTTGGTTTTGTGATGGGAGGAAATGAAACTAGTATTTCTTACAGGTTACAGATCACTAAGAACTTCATCAGTTGCACCCATTCAAACGACCTGTTATTTCTCAGTAAATTTAATGAGAAAAAAACCCCCAAAACCTCACATTGACGGGTCTGTTGCGCCACTCTGTAACATGCTGGGCTCATTGTCTCATTATCTTGGAACTCTAGCCTCTTTTCTGAGAGGGAAACCCCGGGCCAAAAACAGTTACAATTACTCATTGTAACGTCTGGGTTATGGCCTATTGAATGCTAGTGCTGAACAGCTGCAGTCCCTTGGTAAACTTCAAAGAACACTGAACTGCACTGTCACAAGTCAACACATTTTAGCATATTCCAAAATAGCCGGACTTTACCCAGTCATGCGGCGTGACCTCAGATTATGTCTCTACATCTATTGCAAACAAACTCACTTTTGTCTGTGTTTGCTGTCTTGTTTGAACAATTATTTGAATTAAGTTGCATTTTTGCTGTGATATCGCAAAGGACATTTGAGAGCTTGGGCTTTGCGTAGCTTATTCCTCCCAAGTAGCTATCATTCCCAATTGATAGTTCATAGGTATATGAAAAACAGGAAACCACCCAATCATGGCTCTCCGCGCTGCCCCGCCAAGGCGCTTGGTCGCGCACGCGCCGGCTGGGAGAGCGCGCCCACGCGGACCCGATGGCAGCACAGGTCATGAGCTGAGCTGCTGAGATCATGGAGCCTGCGCCGAGGTCGGACAGGGTACTGATGAGACTTTACAGTGATGGAGAGGCGCTTGTACGGTAAGCTCGGGCAAACACTGGGTGCACACCTGGACTTTGTGGAATTATTTAAAAAACAACAAACACAAAAATTTCAACAAATTAAACTGTGTGCTTTTAGTTTTAGCGGCAGATTAATTATTATGTAAGGTACGAGCTCGAACTCATGTAGCCGTGTGCATATGAGCAAGAAACTAATCCGTCATGCCGTGGTCATAGTAGAAATATGCGGGCGTCTGTGTCCAGGCTGCAGAGTCACATGCACAGCGGCCGTTTTACTCGTGCCACGCATGGAATATTGTCAGGTCTGCTTGATAGTTGTTTTTTTGTTTTTTTACCTTAGGTCGGCAGGATGTTGAGCTCAATGAAAAGCCCCCCAAAGGATTTTAAATTGTCACCCAGAACAAGCGAGGTATGCTGTTGCAATTTGGGCGGTGATTCGACTTTTCTCTTCACAGCAACAGCTGGCTGCCAACTCAGAAGTAAGTGCAGTCGCTTGTGGACTGAAATTAAGTGAGGCGTTGTCTACTTTATTTTACAATTCCTTCCTTTCTCTGTCGTTTTTCATTCTGCCACTTTGGTTTGACATGGGAGTATACAGCTGCGTAAACTTGGCGCGTATCCATGAATATGGACCAGTGGTTTATAATACCTCCATCTTAATGCGAATAATGTAAAAGGGCAAAGCTTTAATAGCAGCTTACCGAGCTACCGTGTGTGGAATTTACTTGTTCAGACGTTATTTGTAATTTTATCATAATAACTAGGTAATAGAATAACTGTAATAACTAATTACTGTACACATTCCTCCACTGATATAACAGAAGTAGACACAAATTGAAGTACCGTTGCAGGCTCATAAAGCTAACTTCATTGTCTCAACAGCAGATAAGAGATTGACAGCTATGTTATGACTGACAAGCTGACTTAACCAATCTCTCAGTTGCATCCTGTACAGTGACTCCCAGCACCCAATCCTCATGGATTAGAGGAGGGATTATGATGTGGATTTGCCTCTGCAGATTTGCAGACAGGCCCCATCGTGGACTGGGATGCCGGGATGCGCTTACTTTGACATGGGCATAGTCTTAACATGTGCCAGAGCACCTGTTTTTTCCATTGTTAGTTGAAGCCTAAGGTACTGGTATGTTGACAGCCCTGCAAAGTTTGACAATAAATTTGCAAGTGATGGTAGCTAATAAACGGTGGTCTTGCAATTCCCTCTGCATTTTTTCCAAGAGCTCTTCAAATTGCACGGTTTTGTTTTTACTACAGACCTGAGCAGGCATCAGAATCCCAGCACTTTGCAGTAGCTAGATTTAGTACTGTCCATGGTGCTGAAATGGTCATACTGGTCTCCTTTTTTATTCTTTCACCATCTACCATGGTGACTGTGACTGTGGGAGGTTTTCTAAATATAATGAGTGAGGGTGTAAGAGTAGCGAGTAGTATGCTGCACCACTAATCTGCAGCCTGGTTAGAGACATTTAGAGACATTCCTTTCCTGCCCTCCCATCATCAATCTCACAACCCCTAATAAGGAAGAGCAAGGATTACGGAGTACTTTAGTAATTGTAAGTCAAGTTGTAAACCAGTTGTTCCCAACCCTTCTCCCAATGAAGGGCAGTATCCTCCTATCTGCCTGTAAAAGGTTCTCTAGGAAATTAAATGCAAACATTTATGGTAGTCACTGTTTAATTATTTAAAATCTCAATTAACTGATTACCACAAACCATGAATTACATCAGGCTGGGTGTGAACAGGAGTTTGATCGATAGTATTGTTCGTTTTATAGGCATGACTTGCTATTCTTGTTGTTGATTAGGTAGTTCTTGATTTAAATCGTAATCGAAATCAAGAACAAGTAATTTTATTAAGGTTTCGTGCACAGCTGCTTGTGTTTATGCAATTTTTAACCTTTTTAATATTTGGCTTGAATAATTTGTCAGATCAGTTTGATTTTAAATGATTTGTCTCATTGATTGTCTTCCACCTTTTTAGAATCCATGATGTCCTGTACTGTAGCTGAAATTACAAGACCTCTGACCTGTGTGTCTGGGAGCCCTGTAGCTGACAGCGATTGCCGCTTTCCTCAAATAGGACTAAATAAGACTTAGCCTCAAACCCTAAACAGTCAGGGATGGACAGGTGAAAACTGAGGGGCCAGTAGGTGGCCTTCATTTACTTTGTTATCCATAAAGGACATGAAAATATTCTCAACTCTAACAGTTTCTTTTCAGACATTGTATTTTGCCATATAAAAAAAAAAGATGCCTTTAAACATTAGAGCCAAGCCTGCGCAGAGCAAGCTGTCCGCTGCTGCAAAGAGTAGTGGGCACACTGATGGCAGCTCATCTCATTCACGGTTCTCAAGGTCCCCTAAACATGGGAAAGGCAAGCAGGCTGTAAGCTCAGCACCAGGGTCCCGTTCAGGGCTAGAACCAGGCTCTGTGTCAGGAGGTGTGCCTGCAACATCATCTAAACTGACTGGGGGACAAGGGTCAGTGTCAAGGCCAGGTTCAAAAAGCAAAGCTGACCCAGAAGCCGGCAAAGGCTCAACCCGTGGATCAGCGACAGCTCCAGGGGGTAAAACCTTGTCTATGGAGAATATTCAGTCTTTGAGTGCTGCCTATGCTACTTCTGGTACCATGTATCCCAGTGAGCGAGAGTCCTTGGAACCCTCTGGTGGGTATCCTAAAGGCACCATGACACTGGGTAGAAGTACCAGCCGCACCTCCTACACTGGCCGGACGACAGCCACGGGAAGCAGCCCAAACATCACATCCTCTGGGATGCATCACTTGTCAGACCCTTGTGGAGACCAAACTTTTCTTTCTGGAGGAACTTCCAGTTTACGGCGGCAGTCTGGCAGGCATACACAGATAATGGATTCGGCTGGACGGGGAGAGGTTTCCACATTTGATCTCCAAGCTCAGCTGAGGGATCTGCAGAGAGAGAATAACAACCTGCGGAGAGAACTGGAAGGAGGGAAGGATGGAAGGACAGGCCCAAACATGAACAGTGTGAACTTCTGGAACCCAGATGTAAAGAGAAACAAGGGGGTGAGGCGGGAAGAGGGAGTGAGGAGCTCTATTGTGAAGGACCAATACAGGACAAACCAAGAGGATTTGCAGGTGAGAAAACTGACAAACTGAAGAGTTTTTTTCAGAGATGCTATATTTCAGCGTGGTTGTATACAAAAAAGCAAGCAAATTTCTCCACTAAATATAACTGTCTATTACTTCAGTTACAGTAACTCACATTAAAGGTTCTCTAACATCCAGAGAACAGTTGTTATTGACAGTGAGTTTCTGCTAATGTCCTGTTGCTCATGGCCTGTGCTAGCACTGGCCAAATCATTGATGAGACCTACATGACACTGTCCTACACTGATGTGTTGGCCAACTGCCCCTGCTTTCCATTGCCCACAGCTAGTACTGTACAAAGCAATCTTTACTTAGACCTTTGGCTTGTACTGTTGCATAATTTATTATTGGCTAAAATCAACACTGTTTAACATATTATATAATCATGGATCACATTAGCTAGTGAAGTCATTTGACAACAAACATTATATACTTTGATAGCAGCAGTGTTAGCAAGATGGCAAGCGCAGGTTAGCCAGCTAGCATTAACGTAACTGCATAAATCTTACGTTACGTTTGCGACATTACCTGATTTGAGCCACAAGATCAAACAAAAGTGCCATGAATTAAATGCCTTGCATCAATCACATTCCTTTTTGGATTTTGGTGCCAAAATTGAACCGAGTTTGTTACATAGAAATCAGTCCAAAATCTGGCTAATAGAGGCAACCCAGAGAGTCTGGTAAGGTCTCATGTTTTAAGTTCCCTTACAAACTGTTCATACATTGGCATTAAAAAACATTTATTTCATGAAAAATGTTATAAACAGAACCTTTAAAACCAGTAAGTCTTTGTTACAGTAAATGTTACATATATCTGATTTTAAAAGGAAACTCTTTGATTTGTCTGCTCACACCCTCCATTCAGACTATTTGTGCTGACCCACCCATCTCCTCTGCACATCATACCCCCCACTACATACCTTTTGTTCCTGACTTCAAGGTTGCACTGAAAGGCGTCTGTGCAGTTCATTTGTAAAGATGTTTGCGAGGTTCCCTGTGTTTCCATGGGAACGTGCACTAGTGGCATCCACTCCAAGTTTCTAAAAAACCTCACAGCTACTCCTGAAGGGATAGTGACCAGTCTGTCCTGTGTCACCTATCCCTGGAGGTCTGGCCCATTCAGTTTGAGGCATTATCACCTCACAGCTACTGTATAGTCTGTTTTTTCTTTGTTTGTCTTCCTTGTGTTTTTCATCCTGCCAGCCTTCTGTTTCTCCATTTGTTTTAGGAGCATTTTCTATCTTCATGTGTCTGCATTTGTCTAATGGAAAATATCCGAAAGTCAGTGTATACAAGATGAAACTCATCTTATTCTTAGATTCTTTCACACGACACAGTAGCTTTAGCAATTTCACTTGAATTTCTGTGTTGCTCTTTCACACAAGCATGCAAAAACCTTAATCATATCTGCCATATCACCCATCTGACTCCTCCTTCTTGTAACCAAGGAGCCACCTCTGCATTTGTATTTATAGATTTTTTCATCTCACATTGTCATAGAGTGTGAGGACACTGTGACACACACACACACACCTACACACATACATACATTTTTCTCATTTTGAAAGCAAAGGGTAAAAGAAAACTGAAACTTTTATAAAATAAAACAGAATCTATTAAATGCATAAGTTATGCTGCAGCATACATGAAGCTTTTTGAAGTAATGTGAAGAAAATGCTCATTAATTGTTAATTGTTTTCTTCAACCTTTGTCCTTGATCAGTCCCCTGAATTTTAATTCCCACGTTTCTAGTTCTAGTCGTGTTTGAGCGTAATATAAGTTCAAACAGAATAAAATGTCACACACATTTTTAGTATACCTTGTCAATCTTTTGTTTTATCTAATCAAGTAAGTCATTTGCTTTATGTAGTTTTTATATTGCACCAGCAAACATTATATCTTGTAAAACATTATATTACTGTTGCTTTTACTTCCAGTCTTTCTCTTACTCTCTCCTGTCTTTTTTTTTCTTTACAGATGCACAGACCTAGTTTAACTTTACCTGATCACAGTTTTCACAGTATTGACTAGTTATGAAATTGCCCTTTTTGTCTCTCAACCATAACATTTACTGGATCTCATAAGGTTTACAACCCTGTCATATAAAATATGAAAAAAGACTTTTAAAATAACTTGCTTTGAGAAAAAAAAAGCTATATCATGGAAGAGATGTTGTTCGTAAGCCTGCTGTTGCTTTGCTCTCCTTTATCACCTCTGTCCCCATCCCTTCTTTCAGTCTGTCACTTTCCACCTCATTTTTCTTCATTTCCCCTGTTTCTTTTTTCTTTTTTCTTTTTCTGCTCTTTGAGACACTCTGGAGAGAGTTCAGTCTGACAGGAGAACTTTATATATTAGCATAAGGAATGTCACCTCTTCTCTCAGCAGCAGTGACCAATTTTGTCCCCTAACCATCTGTTTGTTTTTCGTATGTTTGTGTTGGTTGTGCGTCTGTGTACGTGCACAGTTGTACATGTGTATTTGTGTCTGCAGTCTTGGTTGTGTGTGTGCGTGCGTTTGTGTGTAGGATTCTCCTCCCACTCTGACTTAATATTCAGCGCTTGTTGTTGCATTGATTATCTGTGTTCACCCTCAGCTCCCTCCTACGTCTCAACTCTGTGTCCTTGGCTCGCTGCACCTTCTGGACTCGAAAAGAGAACTTAGAATAATTGAGTAAAATAAGTAATACCTTCACACTGTTTTTTTCTTGTATTTTGTAAGTTGCTGTTTGTGTGTATCTATGCTTCCTTTTAGTTTTTTTGCACTGTTAGAATTTCATGTGTCCTTTCAAGCACTGAAAGAATTTCCAGTCAAAAATCAGGAAGCTGAGAAAGTAAATGAACATATTATATTCTGTGGTCCTTTGCTTTGCAGTATGCTGCAAAAGCAGAAATATCAAATGAAATATTTTACTTCCAGCAACACACTGTGACATTTATTAGCCAGTTGATCAAATGGTAAATATATTGATGTAGTGGTTAGTCACTGAAGCAGTAAACCTCCACGGCCTTGGAGTCATGAGTCAGGTTTTACAAATTTTGTTTAAACCCACAGACTTTATTTTAAGTCCAGGCAAAGAGCTTCCAAGATTTTTAGTTGCCTTGCCATTCTGTATAGAAAGGAATGTTTTAAGCCGATTTTTTAAAAATTATCTGTTATTGCCCCATAAAGGTCCCTGCTGTTATTCTAGTTATTTTTTAGTAGAATGGCATTTAAAGGTTTTTCAAAGTACAAACTTAAAAGTTGAATGTTCTTTGATTAGATAGCTTAGACTGTGATTTGAAATAAAATTAATGCAAGATTTTTGTTCATTAATAATAATAATAATAAGAAGAAGAAGAACAAGTGTGGGTCTGTGTTGCAGTCTTTTACGATATAGTCACAACTTTTGAAGCATAAGGGAAATTGAATAATCTTTGAAGTAAAAAAAATGCTTACAAATATCGCTCAATAAACTTATCTTTAATTTAACTCCAGATTTTTAACCTGTGACACTTTAAAAATATGGGTGCTGATTTCTCTTTGAGGTAATCTTTGAATTTTAAAATGTACATAAATTTGTTTATATGAATTGCATTTTCTTCTATTTGGAATCCCTTCATGCTTGAAGCTCTTTCTCTCCTACAAAGTTCATCTCATTGCAGACAAACCTGGGTTACCATACTTGCATCTGGCAGTGCAGTACCTTTTCTGTGTTCTCCCTTTGCTTTGAGGAGAAATCTCGTCCCCTTGTGGCCATAGTGTGTAACTAGCCTCCAGCAGCTTTACAAATTAAGATGACTGAAGTAATCTACCTAATGGTTATTTGTTCCTATCACTTCTTGCTTCTGGCTTTATGTGTGTCTATGTGTGTTTCTTACATCATCTCTCTCTGCTGCAGCCTGGGAATAGCAGAAGAAACAAGGTCTGTCTTCGTATACCCCACCATAATTATATATACGTGTGTGTGTGTTTTCATATGTTTAGGATTTTTAGTTTGTTAAATTCGCAGTTGTATAACTGCTTTCTTTGTTTATTTATTGAATAAATGGGAACTTTGTCTTTTATAGCAGCTTCCGTTAACAGTTCAGGAGCTTCAGGAGGAACTGAGGGTTCACAGAGAGATGAACAGTTGCTTGCAGCAGCAGCGGCAGCAGGGGAACTCCTATCGAGAAGTCCATATGGACCAGGACCTCAGAGGGGGACTCAGCCCTGGCCACAGCCCCAGACAAAGCCCGTGCAACCTGCAGAGTCCTGGACCGAAGAACAGCCCCAGAGCCAGCCCATCCAACACCTACAATCCAAGGCAACAGGAAGCTGACATCATCATTCACAGCCCCGGATATGGCTGTAACACTGCAGCAACCGCACAGAGAATCAGTCCAGCCAACACCCTTCAGCGTGGGCTCAGGAGCAGTCCAAATCAGCCCCTCTACAGTCCCAGCCAAGGTCCGGGTGTAGTGCCCAGCTCTAGTTCTCTCCGTCCTTGTAGCCCCTGTCAAGTACCTGGGTGTGACGGCTTTTCTTCACCTCCTCCCCTGGTTCCATCAGAGGAGAACTTCTTCCGACTACAGTCGGAGCATGAGCGTCAGGCCAAGGAGCTGTCCCTGCTGAGGAAAACCATGGAAGAGATGGAGATGAGAATCGACTCTCAGAAGCAGACGCTGGGCGCACGGGACGAGAGCATTCAGAGACTGTTAGAAATGCTTCAGGGCCAAGGTCAAGGTCAGGGACACTGGGTACGGGGACAGCGGACAGGCATAATAACCATGGCAGCACAGGAGGCTGAAGCTCAGCTGGAGAACATGCATTTGAGAGAGGTGTGTTTTTCCTTCCTTCTACGTATCTGAACCATTCATCTATCAGAATCAGAAATACCTTATTATACTATACTATCAGAGTCATTTTAACAGTAGGCCTGAGCATTATGTTGTCATTAAGATGCCATAATTTAGTGTAGGATCATTGTTTTGTTTTTTTATTTTTTTATTTTATGAATCACAGTATTGTTAAAAGCATTAAGACAGGCATGCAGTTTTCAATGCCATATCATTATCATTTTCTATATTTTTAAAATATTTTCACTTTGAAGGGTTTATGATGATGCACTATATTTATATTGCTAATGTTGATTTATGAGATTAGACACTTGGGTGTGCATGCATGTCTAATCTCTATGCATGTTTGTTTGTTCCTATTTCTGTGTCTACCTGTGAGTTTGTCTGTATTACGTCTAGTGTGAGAGCAGGAATCAGCTCAGCAGGTCTTATCAATGGGCCAGATTAACATACGGAGAGCTCTAAGCCTGCATTGAGCCATGCAGTTTTACAATCTGTGTGTATGAGTGTCCTCCTGAGTATGCTCATGTGGCAGTTGAACAAACACCAGTTTATGTGTACTGTGCACTGCATTTGGCATTTTGGGTTAATTCTATCGCATATGATGTGTTGAGCTTGTTGTGCCTTAAAATAAATACTTATTCGATAAGAGGGACATTTATTTTAGCCTGTGTAAAAACAAATATTATTTCGGGTGCTCCACTGTTCCCTGTTGTTTCTTTTCTTAATTAGAGTTTTATTGTGTACTAGCCCTGCAGCAAGGGGTGTTGTAGCACAGGTGTATCTGTATCCTCTGCCATTAGAGCCAGCAGTAGGCTGCTCTGTGCTCCTCACTACTGCCTTATCTATTTTTAACTCCTAAATCTTCTTAGCCTTTAATTTCTCTACCTCTGTGTGTGTGTGTGTGTGTGTGTGTGTGTGTGTGTGTGTGTGTGTGTGTGTGTTTTATGTCTGTGCATGCCCCCGATATTGTTTGTGTAATAATGTTCTTGTTTTTCTGTCTTTGTTTGTCTGCCTCTCTGTGTCTGCCGTGCCCAGTCAGAAAAATTGTGTGTGTGTGTTTGTGTGTCTGTGAATGTGAGCATGCGTACACATCTGGAGCCGATCGGCTTAGTGTTTCAAGTGAGAACACTCCCCCTCTGGGTGGCTGACGGGATATCCGCCCATTTGGTCACTGTGGTGATTTTGTTTAAGGGGAGTGTGGGTATTTCAGTCCATGCTAATGCAACCACTGCTGTGTATGTTTGTGTAGGTATGTGTAATGTATGGGACCTAACCATGCTGTGTGTGTAAGAGGTGAGTACCTGTTCACGCACACTGTGTGCCAAGCTATTTTTAAATACTTGACAGCTTAACATATGCTATGGAGGAGGAGGGGACAGAAATAGAGGGAGAGATTTTTTTGTTTTTAGTAGAAAAACATGCTGTGTTTGTCTGAATATTAATGTATGATTAATGAGCGAAAACAGCCTGACCTCCCTGATTGAAAAGAGAGGTGATTGTTCTTTCAGTTTTCCCCCACAGTTTCCTTCTGATCTCATCGTATATCTATATCTATAGCTATATATATGTGTGTGTGTGTGTGTGTGTGTGTGTGTATATATATATATATATATATATATATATATATATATATATATATACAACATATAAGTTAG
>VUQI01000110.1:9344-24065 GCA_015106735.1 Paratilapia polleni | reverse complement strand
ATGACAAGTCAAGTCAGTTTTCTTTATATAGGCCAATATTCCAAATCACAGATTTTCCTCTGGGGCTTTATTACACACACACACACACACACACACACACACACACACACACACACACACACACACACACAGAATAGAAGAAATGGGAGAAACCCCAGAGAGAGCAACAGAAATGGAATTCCTGACATGCAAGATATGTATGAATATGTGGAAAGAGTACAGAGTACACAAACATGGATCTTTTCCTTTCATATCTGTAGTTCTTTCTTCTTATTTAAAGGGTTTTTTCTGAAAAGAAAATTAAATTTTTCTTGAAGCATCACTTTAAAGCTGTTTTCTCTGGCTACGTGTGGGCAGTGCTATAAGCAGACACAGATCAACATTAGCATTTATTGGAGGTGTTTAAAGTATTCACTCTGCTCTTAGCTTTTGCTGGGTCTCCACCAACTCGTCATTAAGATATTTGGCTTCCTTTATTAGAAAACTTTAAACTTTGACTGTGTGCTGTTTGGTACAGACCAATTTGTGTACAGTAGGTTTATCAGGGATTGTTTGCTGGAAACATTTGCCTGCTGCTGTTGCTGCTGTTACAAGGCTCATGAGAGAGCTGAAAATGAAGCTAATGGTAAAACTGAGGGAAACTGTGACCATGGGACAATCAACTCATTTTACATTTTTTTATTACACTTATTCATCGTACCCACAATTAATATAAAATGTTGATTACTGCAGCTTTAATGACGATGAATGCAGCCCAAATACAAAGGTATCCAAACCGGCCATCATAGTGTTAAAAACTGCACATCCACTCTCATAAATCCCACAGTTTAAGCACTTCAAACAAACATTGTAAAAAGTGGCTATCACATTTCTTGGATCACCTCTGTGGAATGGCTGCGAGCATTTGACACCACACATGGAGAATGAGGGGCCGCGGTTAATCAGCCAGTGGGGCAGGCCTCTGATGAGAGTCACAGCCAGGGTGCTGCCAGGGAAACTGTTACCAGGACGGACCAAAAGGGCGATGTAATTGGGTCCAAATGTTTGTAATTCATCGAGTTAAAGCCAGTCACAACTTTTCCCAAAGGCTGTTTTTTTTTTTTTTGTTTTTTTTTAATCTTAGCAGCACTCACCATCTCTTCGCCCATCAGACGGGTGCTGATATATTGCTTTTCTTATCATGTTTTTCAAGAAAAGCAGGTTCAGGGCTTTTCTTCTTTGATCTTTGATGAAAGTTTTTTTTAAACTTTCTGAGGAAATCTCATTGTAATTTTAAACTTTAGTTTAAACTTTACTTTAGTCATTTTAAACTTTAGTTTAAACTTTACTTTAGTAATTTTAAACTTCAGTTTAAAATTAGTTTAAAATTATCCCAAATATGCAAAATATGCTAGAGTAGTACCAAAAATCTGGTTTGTTTGCCATTAAACATATCAATGTCAATCTGAATACAAGAGACATAGCCTTTTAGTCTTCCAAACAGGTGTCCTAAAATGATGAGGGCAACAGCTCAAACTCCCTTTGGAGTGGATGGTTCAGACAATGCAGCATGACGTTAGCTGTCCTAAGGACCTGGCTAAGATCTCACAGTGTCATTTTAATGTGTCATAGATTTAGGTTCCTGAACTAAACCGTAATGAAAAAAAGACTATAATAAAATATTGGGGTAAAAAGTCATGTTTTTGAAGGCTC
Source organism: Paratilapia polleni (assembly GCA_015106735.1). Lineage (NCBI taxonomy): Eukaryota > Metazoa > Chordata > Actinopteri > Cichliformes > Cichlidae > Paratilapia > Paratilapia polleni. Next base: position 22,373 of record VUQI01000110.1, on the reverse strand, counting down.
GGGTTTTCACCATTTTAGCTTTTTGAAACCAAACATCATGAGCGAGGGGCAGCTCTTACTAAGAAAGTAGCAAACTGTGGACCTGCTATATGGTAGCAATTTGCCAATCATAAGATAGGCCCGCCCTAAAGCATATACAGCTTTATTGTCGTAAATGGGTACCATAATTTGTAAAATACTCATCATGCTGTATTTAATAAGACCTGAAACTAGCAATTGAGACCTGAAACTCGCTGAGATCACAGATCAGGAGAGCTGAGGGCTTTTACCTCCATGAATGAGTTTTTACTCTTATAGAAGTTGACCCCAGCTGGTTATTAGAAAGTAGTTTGCAAGTCTGAGGCACTTCCACATTGACTTTGTCCATTTTTACAAACATCTGTACCCACAGATGATACTTTCCATAACATATTGCTTCATTCTGGACTGTCTTAAACGCTGGAGTTGAAGGCAACTGGACATCTTTCCTCCTAAGAAGAAAGATGACCTGGATGACTGAGAACTTAAACAGACATATCGTCTAAAGCATGACCTTTTGATATGAATTTATGTAAATGCTGATGATTTATGGGCGGGTGAGTCTGAATGCATATTTATTTATGCATTTGATTTTGCAAAACATGTTTTTCAAGATTTGCTTTCCTTTGACAAAGGCCATGAGGCAGGTAAGAGGATCATAGAGTTTCCTTTCTGTAGACACAAAATGGAAATGAGATGTTGTGATGCATGCAGTAATAAGGAAGCAGAGGTGTTGTAAAGCACTAAAACTGCCATTAAAATATTGCTGATAAATAATAAAAATATTTTACCTCCAAGACAATTTTTGTGGACCTATAAACCATGCCAGAGACTTGATGGAGACAAGGGGCTGTTTTACTAACAAAAGAAGTACTGACATGTTGAGCCATTTCACCTTAGTGTAAAAGTAAAGCAGGCTCAATACACTGCAAGGCATACAACTAAAACTTATGATGTGTTGGACTGTCCCAGCTGTCAGAAGGTGTAAAGGTTCAAATTGCAGGGTGTTTCTAAATCTGTTTTCTCCACATACTGTGAATACGAGCTCAAGTAAAAATTCCAAACATTACATGACACTACATAAGCATCTGCAAAGAAGTTTACAGGAAGATCTGATCGATGCATGTGAGCCTCAGAGCCAGAGACCAGCCCGAATGTAAACTGTTTACACTGCTGGCGGAAGATGTACTTCTCTGCTTTTATGTCTATAAACTGACTTCTGACAGCAGAGAGCTGCCACACTGTGAGCAATAACACAAGGGGATTTATGATCTATTGTATATTATTATATGACATACCATCCCTGTCCTGTGCTGATTTGCACAGGTAGGATAGCCTGGAGCCGGCATTTGTCATGTAAATAGTGTGACCTCAACGGCCATTCAAATGTTTTTGCATCCGGGCCAAATATAGGTCAGTCAGTCAGTAGGACATTTGAATAGGGAGATTAATATGAGGGGCTAAATGAGCAGTGCAGTGCAGAAGATGTTTGTACAGGAAGAGGAAGAGTACAGTGAATGTTGACTCTAAGCAGACCTCCTCATCAGCAGAACTGTTCGCTTTTTTGTTCTTGTGTTATCTTGTACCGTCACTGTGAAGCAGCGTTTTAGGAACATCATGCCTCTGAACTTGTCACTCCCTGGCTAAACATAAGATATGCGCCAAATTTCAAAGTGTAAACTAACTGAGCGTGAGGATGAAAGGATTGCTTTGTGGTTTGGATAATTTTATAGGCTTTTTTCTTAACATTGTTTGTAATGTGCATTGATTTGTTGGAATCATTTAGATGACTGCAATTCAGTTCAATTCAAGTGTATATCTATAGCGCCAAATCACAACAAAAATTGCTTCAAGACACTTTATATTGTCAGTTAAAGACCCTACAGTATTAAGAGAAAACCCCAACAATCAGACGATCCCCTGTGAGCAGCACTAGGCGACAGTGGGGAGGAAAAACTCCCTTTTAACAGGAAGAAACCTCCAGCAGAACCAGGAGGGTCAGACATCTGGTGTGACTGGTTTGGTGGTGAGGTGAAAGAGAAAAGAAAAAGGAGAGCATGGGGAGACAGGACAAAATGCAGACTATATAGTAATGTAGTTTTTGTGATAATCCACAGTGGAAAATAATGCCCACTAAATGCACCATTTTCTACTTTTTGAATATTTTTTGTTAAAAACAAAAACAAAAAAACGACAGCACCAAAATGTCCTAGAGAATCACTAACCATAAATATGGTTAAAACCCTCACATTTATGATCCATTTAAAAAAATGTACTTTAGTAAGGAGCTGAGAGTCTTAAATATTTAGTAGTAGTAGTAAAGGCAAGACATTTTCAATCATGAGCTCTGAGCAGATTTGACAGAGTCAGGTCAGGACATTGACTGAAACTGTCCTTTTGAACATGTAGCATGAACGTAAAACATGAATGTAGCCACTGTGATGTCATCCGCTGGTTTGAGAAGCCCAGTTACAGAGCCCTTTAACATGTAAGCCTCAAGTGGTCATTCGAGGAACTACAGATTTTGGGACTGTTGTGTTGTCCTTGTTTTTTATACATTTATTTGTTTTCAGCCCCAGTGGTTGGTTGCATCAGCAGGAGACAGTCTGCTTCAAATACGTTCTAACAACTGGAAATACTCAAGTTTTGTTTAGCCCGGGATGCTGCCTGGATAGAGCGTGCGAGAGGCAGAATGCATGACACTCAAATGCTTGCTGTGAATTGACCGGACCATTACCTTTACTATTGTTCCATGGGTGTAATTTGACATCACAAAGACTTTGTACTAAGAATCTGGCAGATTATAGAGAGCAAATGGTGTTTCTCACATGTACCTCCGTCTGGTAATGTCTAGGAAAGTTCAGGGCTGCAATGCATGTGTGACAATGGTTTCAGGGAGTATTGAGTATTCATTTCAGTGGACTTTTTTTTTCATGCAACACCAATCTGATCTGTCAGTATTTAGTTGACAGTTTAATAAAAAGTCTTTTAATTGTTCATGTTTATACATGTCAAATGCTACATGTACAAACATGGCACAGAACAGGATTAGGTGGTTATAATTGGATGAATGGGCTGGTGGATGGATGGATTTAAGCAAACTACCAAATACAAAGATACTATTAAAAACACAGCTGCTAATGCCACTGCTGACCCTGCAGGCGTGTTCTTCTAGATCCCCATAAACCTTCACTTCACCAGACACCAAAACACTGTATGCTATATAGACGATTGTAATCTTTTGTTGCAACTATTGATACATGATTTGCCAACATGGTAACATGTTCAAGTTGTTTGCCTGTTCTGCTGGGAGTGGGGATCCCATTCAAATGAATGAAAAAACAGTAATATTTTAGACAATGCTGAAGTGTTTGAACATGACCTAATGCGACTACATCTACAGTATAACTCTTACTGTTACAACTGATGCTTCTACCAAAGGCCAAGTGATTGGATTTGTGCAAAATAGAAATATTTGCCAACCATTTAATGACTACATTTAAAATACGTCTGTAGCTGTAACCAATGGTTTGGTGTTTCCTTGTATTTGTATTAACTGCTGGTTGAGATTAGCCATAAATTGGTCTCTGGAAAATATAAAATCTGGAAGATAGAAGCTATTTTCTTCATTCCTGAGAAACCCCCTATAAATATTTTCATTCAGCTTTGATTCTCATAGACATCAATCTCCACAACAGACTGCTCAGCAGAAACTCAGTATTTCCAGTGTGATGTTATTGTTGGTATTATTTCCATGCTCTATACATCAGTATGCCCATTAACCTAATTATCGCTATTATGGCTGTAATTTGAGTTCTCCACTTCAGAGCTCTGAGCATGGTTTCACCTCAGGGATGGTGGAGTGTGTTAGAAAGAGACATTTCTTTTCTATTTGTCCAGAGCCAGCAGTATTTGGAGTCTTTTTTTTTTTTTCCTGGTTGACCCCCATATTGAGGGGGAAAAAAAGAGTCTTCTGTTTTTAATTTCTAAGTGCTTGTTTTAGTCTTTGGGGTTTTCTCTAATCTAATAAACTTGAATAACAGTTTGACTAAATGAATTACATGTAATGAAAGAAAAATCATGAAAACAGGCTTTAATAAATCTAGCCAGAGGAACTGAAAAAATGTCAGAATGGTATGAAGACCGTGACTGACAGAAAACCAACAGCCCTGTTTGTTTTTACATGCTGTTGTCTGTCAGTAGGAACCAGGCGAGATTAACAGGATAGGAGACAGTCGAGCTGTGCAACTGCAGAAGACGATGATGTTCGGCCGATCAAAAAGTCCTACTCTCTTTCCTCCTAATGCATTTCTTCTTTTCCTCCTCCAGGCAACAGACTCTCAGAACCTAATGTGTGCTTTATGGGAACACTGTGCACTGCTGTAATGAGATTTTCACTTTCGGTCCAAGTTGCGCAGGGAGAAACGTTCTTCTTATTTTTGATCATATGATCAAAAATGTCATCTTCAGCCATATTTACAGAGATTACAGTGAAAAGTGTGATGCTTTTTATTACTGTGCTTTTAAGTGGAAAATTTATGGGAATTCCCCCTGTGAATCTTGCAAGAAAGAAATCTGAGCAGCGAGGGAGCCGCTAACTGCTACTTTTACCTCACTGCAGATTTACTGTGTGGTTGTTACTGTGCTGATTTCTTGGTGAAAGTGCTCATTGAATCACAGTGGGTGATTTACCTGCAGCTCTTCTGCTCTGTCAGATAATTGCTCATTAGAAAATTAGTAATTTCTATCATTGATCAGTCTATTGCTCATTTTGGTTTCTCAGATGATTTGTGTGTTCAAAGTAAAAAAAATAGTGTATTGTGGACAGTTAGACAAATCACATTGCATTTGTAGGCCAAATAAGCAGTTGTTTCAATTAAAAGATAACTGACAGATTCCTCCAGTATTAAGGAGCAGCTTGGCTAATGGTAACAAAGATTTAATGCCTTATTTGAGATGTCTTTTATTTAGAGAAAGCTCTAAAAATCCCCAGTATTTTATACAATCTGTGCAGCACTGAACAGCAGACAGAGACAAGCTGGTAAATGTCATAGAGCATTTAGCAAATATAATTAAGAAATTTTCCTGAAATTTTAACTGATGGAGACCAAAACAGAGATAAAAATGAAGTGAGCAAAGAGTGATCAGGTAGACATGTGCACAACTATAAATGATGGCTGTTATTTTCAAAGAAGATTATATATGAAGATTGTGTTTAAAGCTTAAATATGTCTGTGGCCATGAATACAGTTTTTTGTTTTTTGGGGGGGTTTTTTGTTGCCAGATTTAAGTATAAGTATAGATACATTTTGCAGTAGTATGCCAGGATGTGTTGATTGATTGTTTGATTGTGGAACAAATATCTTTATGTTCGCTTGTATCAAGATCATAGACTGTATATAAAAGATGGACATGGCCACCGTGATGTCACCCATTTGTTTGTGAAGTCTTGTTTTGAAGCCACAGGTTTAGAGTTCTGGCTGTTGCCATCTGGATTTTTTGATACCGGAAGTGACCATATTTGGATGAGAGTGTGGAGTGCTCGGTTACAAGCCAATGCTAGCAAGCTTGGTTCATCGACTGTCAGGGTGTATAGCAAGACACATCTACTGGGTGAAAATACAACTAACCACACATTTTACTTGTCAGATAATTCCATTAAAATGCTCCAAAAGGCATCAACACCACCGACAAGGTCGAGCAGTTCAGTTCAGTGACTCTTATTAGCTGAGTTGAATCAGCTAGCAGCTGCAGTTAGCCGGTCTCCACCTCTCAGTCAAAGTGACTACACCCCTAATGATGTATAACTTTAAGACCAAGTGGTACCAGGCTATAAACATGTGTATTTGTGCTGTAAAGTTGGACATTTTAACATGGGAATGACTCGTGCCCAATAAAGGAACTTTTTGGCACTTTCATGTTGGCTTCATCTTTCAGCTCTGGAAGGTATCACTTGATTAAGATTTGTGGTGCCTTTTTTTTATCCCTTTCTAAATTCTGAAATGTTACCTTTCAGAGCAGACTGTAATGCCACTGATGTAATCCAGATTGTTCAGAGGAACAATATTTTAGTTTGGACATGTCTCTTTGGTCGTTGCACACAAAAGAAGCTTGTTAGGGGTAAACCAACAATGGCAACATTTCCAAAGTGAAAGTGAATGACCTTTACTCTTCCTGTGTTTTTCTTTTAATGGAACCACCAAATAAGGATTTCATTTTCTTGGACTGTAATTGTGTCTGAGAGATGGAAAACTTTTCTCTCTGTTTACTGGACCTCTTAGAATTTACAAGTTTTGACAGCGTCACTGTTTTTATGCTCAAGTGGATGTGAAAAATCGGCTTAATGCCTCTCTAACCTTTGCAACTGCTCAGACCTTCATGGCTGATGATGAGCATTTCTGACAGCATTACCTTTTTTCTGCCCAGTCCGAGTAACTGTGAGAACCCAGATAATTCTGCTGTAACCTTTACAACTTTTCAAATGAAGGCCAGCAGTAGGAATAACCAGATGTTTTCTCACAGATGCATGTTGATGTGCTGCCTCTTTTTTTTTTTTTTTTTCTTCCAAAGCCTGCCTACTTATCCATTAGTCACCACCACAGCACTGAAGCTTCAGCCAAGACTTCTTCTGGCTTCACAAGCATCTATTTCAGCAGTTTGGTTTGTTTTGCTTTGAACTTTGAAATCTGAAGCTGGTTTGGAAAATCTTCAGTTTGTTTGTCAGCAGGGAAAATAAAAGCAAAAGGTCAAATGCGCTGAATGCTGTGTTGCTGGGCTTTCCTGACAGGCTGCATGGAACTTGTGAAGGAGACGGTGTTTATCACTGAGGTCACGTTTTTGGCTGCTTGATATGTTTGCTGCTGTCCACCTTCCTGGGAACTTAATAAGGGTTTTATGGATCTGTGTTTCTGTCTGAGAAATTGGATTAAAGTGCAGCCTTTGGCCCCTCTATGCTTCCACCTGAGCAGTGACAGGCAGCAGAGATGATTTGCTCTGATCTTGACTCAATAAATGACGAGTAGGTCCAGAGACTTATCATCAGAGAAGAATTAATGTGCAAATATTTATGCTTTGAAATGGTATTGAGGAAAAAAAATATTGGTTTGGCAAATATTGCAATATATATTACCTTCTTGTGATACATTATTGATAGCTGGTACCAAATATCAACATTTTAAGTTAAACATACAGATACAGTTTGACTTATCAGACTTCACTTGACTTGACTTCACTACATGAGGCCTCATGGTGGCGCTTGTTAGACAAATGAAGATGAAGTAAACAGAAGTCAGCTGATTAATAACAAATATTAACCTCTTAGGGGGAACAGTGAAGGGAAGGAACACATGGAGCTAATTAATTGAATTGACACATTAGTACATTTTTTTGCCTTTTTAGAAGTATATTTTCTTCTTTACCGTTTATCTTAGACGATTGTTTGCAGTGTATTGAGTATCGCAGAATCACTGTATCGTGTTATTGTGTAACGTATCGTGATGGTATTGTATCATGTGTTTCTTTGTGCTTCATACCACTACTTAAACATGGACGTGACAATTTCTTTATTTTATTTTATTTTTTAGAACAAATAGACAACTTTTTGCCACCTAATAAATGTCTCATTTTACGATGGCTATCATGAGCATCATGCACAGTTTCACGTCAGTGCATTACCGATTATTTGTGTATGTCCTTCTTAAGGTTTCACATATTATGATACTGTCATAACTGTTTTTTTTCTTCATTCTGTATACACAGTAATGTTTCTATTTTTTTCTTTTTCTTTTTTTCCATCCACAGACATACATCGGCTCCATCCTGGCAGCAGTGAACCCCTACCAGCCGCTCCCCGGCCTGTATGACCAACCCGCTGTGGAGATGTACAGCCAGCACCATCTTGGTGAAATCTCCCCGCACATCTTTGCCATCGCCAATGAGTGCTACCGCTCGCTGTGGAAGAGGCTGCAGAACCAGTGTGTCCTGATCAGGTGTGTGATGCTCTCTCTGATCTTTCTACTTTTTGTGTATTTTGATTATTTTTGAGTCTCTAGAATGTTTTTTTTTTGTTTTTTGTTTTTTTTTTGTTTTCTGTTTTTTTACAAAAAGCCAGGAAGGCGTTTACTCAAACTCATGCAAAGTCTAGAGGGCATAATGAGTAATAATGAGTGAAAAGTAGTTCAAATTTTTAAAATTTCTTTGTTTTGCAACTTTTGCAGACCTGATGGTTCCCTTTTAGGATATCAGTACTGTATTTGTCCGAGGTTATATGAAGTGCTCTTATTGGCCCTTTGAATAAACCTTTGTGGTCTTTAGCTTGTTTAATCACTCCCCCACAGTGTACCAAACTCTTTGATTGCGTTTCAAGTCTCCTCGGCGCTTTGGCTGCACCTCTGAGGATCTGACTACTACATGTTACAACACACACAAACAGACACACACACACACACACACAGACTGTTTCTATCTCCATCCTCTGTCCGCTCCTTTCCTTCCTAACATCCTTCCTCTTTGATTTTAGCTGGACAGCTCTCACATCCACTGTGGCTCCATTGTTTTATCAGACAGACAGAGAGGTTCCCTTCCCCACTAAGTTAAAAAGGAGCTATTTTTATATTTCAGATATGATAATATTTGGCTCCTAATTTAGTGAAGGACGGATACAGGAGATGTGACTGAGTTTGACTGTGTGGGAATTGTAGTTTGTGGTCATCGAGGTATCCTGAATACGTAGACAGTGAACTTCCTATAGGAACATGGTATTGTTGACAGAGAGAAAGCAAATAAATTAAAAACACAAAAGAGGTAGTACGCAAATTCTTAGTCACATGTGGTCAGTACCTACAATCTGTGCAGAACCCCAATCCAGTGTATCAGGTCATTGTTATTTGTAACAGTAGGACATATTATTGCCTTGCTACAAGATCATTAACTCAGAATGGCTCTAGATCAGATTTTCCTGTCACAATTTGCTCAATAGCTGCCTGAATCAAGTGGTGAAATCTAAAAAGCTTCCAATATGAAATGCATGTTATGTTTTCTACAAGACACAGCACATTATAATGTATTGAGATTTTGGAAACTGCCTGAATCTGCTGCTTCAGGCAAAAGTGTTGCAGTTTTCTAACGATTAGCTGGCATTAGTTTACAGCCTTGTTTGGTTTGCTTAATTGGGACTGGGAATAACGAGGCACACATGTCTCCTTTAAACATGCTGTTTTAAGTTTGTGAGGAAAGCAGAAAGTTACATTGCTGGGCTTTTGTTATTAGATCTTAATTAGCAAGAGTTTACTTCCCTCTGTGTTGCTGATGGTTTAAATTGCAACTCTGTAACCATTATCATTGAGGGACTGACCATCTGCGGCATATACGATGCAAAACCTGCCTATATGATCCACTGCAGTCACATGATTGCCCAGACAAAATGTGAAGTAGAAACTATCGTAATCAGTATTTGAGAGTTCAAAAACCCTGCTTCCTACCCCTTTTCCATGAGCACGGTGCCGATGTCAGAAAGCTGCCGTTGTTGGGCCCAAATTTGGAAACATTGATATTCTGGGAGAGGCTATCACAAGAAATTAAACAATTGATTGGCAGATGCAGCCTATAGATTCTGTCCACCATGACTTTCTTCCCACGAAAATCACCCCCAAATTCTGCTAGTGACTCTACATAATAATCGGTTCTCAAATCTGTCAAAATGTGGGTTGGCTCTCAAAAAGGTACTGAGGAAGAACTGGTCTAACACCAGCACCAGCACTGCACTGATAGGAAAAGAGAGATTCCATTCAAAAATGTTCTACCACTTATCCCGAGTCATGGGGCCAGCATTTGAAGCAGAGACGCCCAGATACTGATTATTATGCTGCAACTGGATTTATTGGTGATTCTATAAATGTAATTTTTCTGTCCCAGTGACCATTGGAATTAAACTTAATAACTGAATAGAGACACCAAGACGGCTTCTTCATATAAAAACAGATTTAGTGGCAACAATTTGTACTTACTTTACTGCAATACATATAAGCACATTCAAGCGTTTTTATTAAAAAGGTGCTGTTAACAATTTTTAATCCTAACAAAATGAATGGAATCACCTCTCTGTGTTCAATTATTGAGTGCAGTCTGTGGGTGCAGTCTCACCTCGTGTGCTCCCTCCGTCGTCTTCTGGTCTGACTCTCCTTCGTCCTTCTGGTCGGGACACAAAAAGTCTTTTGTCTGGCAGGATGTTGGTTAGTGGGAAGAATATGTGCCACGGTGCACCGAGCGAGGCGTAAACACAAATGTTATACTGGCGTTAGAGAAGGTCCTGAGCTACACAATGCTGTCGCTTTGTTAGCAAGAGACGTATCACTGCTGTAGATCTGCTTTGTGTTTGTCCCCGTCACCTTTCGCTTTTCAAGAAAATGATTTAGTGTTTACTCCGTGAACTCTTGTGTATTGTTCAAACTATTCCACAGATTACTCAAAAAGCTCTGATGGGGGTGGGCAGAGTTTATGAAACTATATTAATTTACCCCAGAATGTGAAAAGTTTAAAGAAAAAAACCCTGCAATTTGGTTGTGTAGTTTTTCCGTGACAGCCGCAGCAGCACGTGAAGTCATGCAGGCCGGAGAGGATAAACCGCAGACCACAGTCGTGACCTTTAACTCGTGTCTCAGCTAAAACACAACCTGATGGTTTACTGTCTGTTAAAATAGAGTAAATGACACACTGAGCTTTCCAAGGTACACTCTGTACTGCTTGATTATCCTCTTCTAAGTCTGATTATTTTCATATTCAGAATATTTTGAGGTTGCAGCTTTTTATGCACTCAATTGTCTTAAGAATTCAACTGGTTACAAGGTTGCAAAATAGGGAAATAAAGGCTATTATAATGAGAAAGCATGACATCAAACACTCTCTTCTGAGTGCATGTCTTATTATATGCTTGTACTGTATACATGTATACATACCAATATACTTCAGTTTATATACATTTACAATTAGTCTTAAATAAATAACTACTTTAAGCTTGTTGAACTACAGTGCCACTCTCCTGATTTTCTTTTTTCTGACCCCTCAGGCTCTGGAGTTTAAGAGTTTGACTTATAAACACTGGTTTCGCTTTCTGTGTTTTACTGCCTCTGAGCTGCTAATCAGCTGCTAATTGTTACCCTGAAGCACGACGCTAAATTCCCAGTTCCACCAGTGGAGCTTAGGCCTGTCAAAAAAAGTCATGTTCAATTATTCATTTAAAAAACAGGTTCACAAGAGATACAAATCAATACAACAAGAGGCATAGCTCCTTTTATGTATAGGTACGTTTTTTTCTATTTAAAATAGTCTTTTAAAGAGTGTATATAAAGGAATAAAATAATTAGGTTAAGGTTTATAGAATGGGCCATGTTTTGTGAAAAACGTGAAAATACTGTATTGTCAGTATTGCCAAACAGGACCCCAAATGTAAGCCACTCTTAATTAGAAATTAGAAAAAACAGTTCAAGTTAGAAAAGTAAGAGAAAAAATATGAATGACCCTCAGATATTCTATGATTCATACATCTCTACATTTGGTGAGATCAAGTTTTATCACAAATGGTATGCTAGTTCTCATGATAAGTAACCAAAACCATCTCTAAACCCTCTAAACTCTTCCAATCTGTAGCTGAGAACTCTAAACATTTTATTTTTGCTTTTATACTTGTTGAACCTGAGCTCATCTCAGTAAAAAAAAACCTTTGTTACATGGTTTAAAAGCGAAGTGGTGAAGCCCCCTCCGCTCTGTGAGTGATGGATGTGTGAGGCTGTGAATAATTGCAGGAAGGAGAACAGAACCTCCATTTTGTTTTTGTTTTTTTCTTAACCACGTTGTGTTTTTCCGGAGGGCTGCTGCCCAGCTGTGTGGGCTGACTTTTGACTGAGCATCAGAACTGAGGCTGTTAAGAATTTAGTCAAGCTCTTTGGTGGTCACTGAAAACATCTGAGGGCATGACACCCTCCCTGTAACCAAACAGAATAATAATAAATTATTATATATCATTTAATTTATCACAATGGCTTACTTAAAGGTTTAGCCTAATGGTTCAAATGTTGCAGGGATACAACTGTTAAACACAGGAACCAATAAACAAGGTCCTCATGTAACAGCCATGGTTCAAAAAGTCTTTTGATAATTGCAATTAAGGAGTCGGTGAAAAAGAGACCTCATACTAGTCACCTATATCTGTATTTGTAACCCCATATGTGATCAGCCGTGTTTATTCTCCCACTAAACCAGTTTATTTCTAACTTTCTAACCACATCTGATGGTCTTCATCAGTGTGTGGAACTGGATCAAATCAAATGTCTTCTGACTTATTAACTTTACTGTACATATGATTAAAATATCTTAAATTTTGAAATGTATTTTCACCATAATTTTAGTGTTAGTGGCAAAAAAAAAAAAAAAAATAAGACAACCAGTACTTGAGACCAGATCACTGTTGGAACTGATGCAGATGTTGCCATGTTTGAGGTGGCTGACGACAAACTTTTTCAGGCTGATAAAGGTTGTATTTTTGATACCCTGAAGTTAGACTCTGGGTGGAGGATCATTTTAACACTGAGTCAAAGTCCTGCCCAGCTGCCACAGTACGTGGCATGGTTCACAATGATCTATACACATTTCTCCTGCAGATCCCCCCAAAATCACCAAAGCCAGCTCACCACAGACCCTCGTAAAACATGCAACATGGCAGCACCCCCACACAGAAAGGATCACTTCATGGTGTGTGAGAGAGGAAGAAGAGCTATAAATTGCAAGCTGGCACTTTCAGGCAAGGCAGGAAGCATCTCTCCTTGGATTTAGGGATTGTGGGTAATCAGATCCAGGCAGGGGGAGGTGAATGAAACAGGAGCCGGTGTAAAATAAGTGGAGGAGGAGGAAGAGGCCAGCTCTAACACAAGGCCATCTGCTCATTAATGCTCATAAATGCCACTCTGCGTTTTCAATGATGCGGATACCTGCGTACATCAAGCCACATTGTTTTAATGG
>VUQI01000109.1:3334-27279 GCA_015106735.1 Paratilapia polleni | reverse complement strand
GTGCTTGCTCATAGGGGGTCGTCTGACTGTTGGGGTTTTCTGTCTAATTTGTAGGGTCTTTACCCTAAAATATAAAGCGCCTTGAGGTGACTGTTGTTGTGATTTGGCACTATATAAATAAAATTCAATTTAATTTAATTGAATTTGCAGTTGTGCCACACTCTTTCCATTTTTGGATGATGGATTGAACAGTGCTCTGTGAGATGTTCAAAGCTTGGGATATGTTTTTATAACCTAACCCTGCTTTAAACCTCTCCACAACTACATCCCTGACCTGTCTGCTGTGTTCCTTGGTCTTCATGATGCTGTTTGTTCACTAATGCTCTATAACAAATCTCTGAGGCCTTCACAGAACAGCTGTATTTATACTGAGATTAAAGTACACACAGGTGGACTCTATTTACTAATTAGGTGACTTCTGAAGGCAATTGGTTGCACTGGATTTTATTTAGGGGTATCAGAGTAAAGGGGGCTGAATACTAATGCATGCCCCACTTTTCAGATTTTTATTTGTAAAAACTTCTGACCATGTATCATTTTGTATCACATAAAATCCCAATAAAATACATTTAAGTTTGTGGTTGTAACGTGAAAAAATGTGGAAAAGTTCAGGAGGTATGAATACTTTTTCAAGGGACTGCATGTGGAACTGTAGCCTTTATACCATTAACTACTAATTATGTGACAACGCATCTCAGGCCATGCTGCAGAGTAAAACAAAATTAATGTAACAAGTAGTGTAACAAATAAGTAATGTAATGTATTAATTTTAAAGAAGGACCAAGTAATGTGTAGTACATAAAGTAGTACACTTTTTAAAGTAAAAACCCCAACACAACCTTTTAGCAGTAGTATATTAAATACTCAAAGTACCTAGTTTAGAATATAGTACTGGGGGTACCCCACTTGGAATAACGAGGGACTACTCTCAAATTGGAATAATTCGAGTTTCTCCTGTTATTTTCACTCTGCCAACAATAAGTGAATGTAGAATTCCATTCATGGTTAGTTAAAACCAAAGTTGAGTTTTTGGTAGGACAGGAGATGCATAAAGTCACACACTTCAGTGTCCAACCAATCCAAAGAGCTTACATGGCAATTTAACAATGTCACCTTTTCAGCACACCTATTCCAGTAATTTACCGGGTAAGTACAGCCTCTATATTTACTGAAACTGCAGTATTAGTTAACATTGCTGGTGACAGCAGTACTTTGTGCACAATGTGCAACATAGATGAAAGAAGCCATCTACCTATAAAACTATACAAAACCAAAAAAATGCACTCACGGTCAGTGAGATTAATGATTTATGATTATCTTCATTATCTAATTCAGACTGACTTGGTTAATGTGCTCACAGTGAGATACACCATATCTCTATAACCCTGTCGTCAGAATAGGCTCAGTCCCACAAGCAGTCAGTACAGTGTCTCCATTGTCTCTCCTGGAAATTGGTGGGGGAGGGAATTAAAGAACAAGGTTAATTAAGAAAGAGCTTAAATCACAGCTGCTAATCACTCCAACTTACACTGAATGTAGTATCTACAGTCATTTTTGTTGAGAGCGAGGAATGGAGATGTGGTTCCACAGAAAAGTGCTGGAAACAAAAAGTGAGAAGCTCATTAAACTGCTGACAGTACCTTAATTCTACCTCTATACCTGGCAACACACACAAATATAGTGAGGGAGACTTTTCCTGCTGAAACTTAATCTTTATAGTGTAATTAGGGTCACAATATGTGATGATTATGCATCAGCACTTGTGTTGAGCTAAGTGCATTATAGATTGACAACAGTAAATGAGCACAATTAGGAAGATATCCCAAAGTGTAGAATAGGTTTAGCAATTGTTAAAGTCCATATGCAGGAAATAATTTCAGTTTAAGGTAACATTATTTTTGTAGGTACAAAGGATGCCACATGAGATTACAACCAAGTATTTTCCCTACAGGCATGTTTAAATAAATATATTTGTGTCCTCCCTCACTGAAAATCAGAATGTATTATTTCAAAAGCTTAACTGTTAGATTTGAGACATCACTGAACCTCAATTCTCAGTGTACAGTATGTACAATGCAGGCTTCAAGTGTCCATATCACACTTTTGGTCACTGGGCAAGGAGTGAAACTTAACTAGTTGCGATGTCACAAATTCAGTTTGCAGATATATGCTTCACTTTCACATTTCAAGTGAGTTAAAAGAAGCTTTCCATGTTCAGCAGAAGCATTTGCATTATGATGGACTTACATCATCTTGTACAATGAAGGTCAAACATCTATGAGAAATAACAATGGCCACAACACATTTACGTCGAGTGCCTCTTTAATGTTATTCACAAAATGGCCTTTAAAATACATAACACTGTTTTGTCATTATTGAATGCTGCTTATGCAACTATTACTGATAGTGAAGGTGTGTTTGTGCAAGACACCTGGCCATCTCCAGGCTGAGCAAATTGTACCTCACCTCATCTGGATCTCATTGCTGCAATCATGCAGAAAAGCCATCATGCAGGTGGGAAACGAGGAATGTTTAGGAAGAGAAGCCACAGCTTCATTCCTCTCCGTTCTCAAGCCTGGCAGGGTAGGGCTGTACCAGCTGCTCGAGAAACCCCCAGTGTGGGAAAGTCTCTCCTCGGCTAATGGAAGACAAACACCTCGGAGAGTGCTAGAGATAGCATGAAAACGATTAAAGCGTGACCCAGATTCTGTTGTGTCTCTGGCCTTTCACTGCAGTTGACAAATACAGGAGGGGACCTTGTTAATGAAAACACTGAAGAAACACTGGATGCTAATGAAGACAAACAACCTCATCCCAAGGTGCAGCTGGCATAGGCTTTGACATGATGGCACAAGGAAGGTTCCCGCCAATAGACCCATTATAACAAAACTGAAACTGAGCAGCACTGTTTTTGCTAAGAGAAAAAAAGGAGTAATAATTGCAAATGCTTGGGATACAAGATGCGTTTTTGTGTTATGAATGTGACAGGAGGGAACGGCTAGAAAACATGATTCAGTTCTCAGGCTGCCATGGAATTTTTGTGACATTTCACTGGTTGGCATTAGCTTTCCACAAAAAAAAAAGCTTTAAATTATCTTGTACTTTTACTGATATTGCAATTTCTTTAAAAGGCTTTCATGGAATTTCTATGTATTCATTAGTGTCAAGTCTTAAAATGGCACTGCTTCTAATAAAACACTCTAATTCATAGTCAATACAAGATCCATATTTCATTATGTGGCATAACCCATTTGCCACACAGTTATGTTGGCTGCATTTGACCCTATTTATGTCTTCAGTAATTACAGCTCACTGCTGCAGAGCTTTCTCCTTCATGACTTTTGTCTCTGTCAGTATCTATTTGTCTTTGGAGGGATACATGGCAAGAAGATTTTTTTTTCAAACACCTTGCTTTAACTTTGTAGCTTTTTTACCTGCTGCAATCTCTGCAGTTCAGCACTCCTAATTGACCTGTAGTCGAGTGCTAATAGACCAATAAGGCAGTGTTTGTTCCATTTTGTGCACCCTTCTGCAACTCGCTTTTTTGCTGTTGTGTGAGAAGAAAAGACAGAGAATATAAATATGAAACGAGCAAAAGCCCCTTGATGTTTGCTAGTGTTGTCACAGTGTGTGATGGGACTCTAGGGAGAAAAGCTTCCATCCCAGTGGGGAAGTCAACCCACGCCTTTAGTTGCAAATCTACCCCTGTACTCTGGTGGGTTAACATCAGTGAAGGGTATGAATGATACATAGGTGATCAAGCTTTTGTTCTACGGACAGTTGAGTCCTGTGCCCTGCTATATTCATGTACACAATGTAGAATGTAGCATTCAGCATCAACATATAGATAGGAATCCTCAACCCTCACTCTTCATCACAATTCTATGCATATATTCCTCTGGGGACTTTCTTTTAAATACTCATCTCTTTAAAGATGTCAGTCCCTCCCTTTTGATTCATATCTAGCCTCATATCTTTCTTCTCTATCTGGTCTGTCTGAGTTTTTTACTGTCTCAGCATGGTCACATGGATACTATACATACATTGCATGCAATCATGAAGTTCTTTTTTTGTGAAGCCAGAGGGAATTTAATGTTATTGATTTTGAAGATGAAGCATCTTGGAGGCATGTTAAGTTTTCCTAGAAAATAGTGTAAGCTAAATGTGTAAAATGTAGAGGTAAAGTGGATTAATTCCTGGTATGTGCACATAGCACAGCACTGGCAGATGAACCCCAGTCATGAGGGATTCATTTAGCAAATATCCAGCAGCCCAGCAAAAAATCTAGGAGCCTATTCCACTGTGTTTCTACCAACCCCTGATGCCATACGTGCCTGGAATGAACAATAGTGCATTTCCTCCAACAGCCAGTAGGGGGCACTGACATAATACAGGACCCTGCCAATCTGTTATGCCTGGCTGGCCCACAGAGATGTTTGCAGTAATTTAGTTCCACTGCCAATATATAAATAGGAATTCTGCTGTTAGCACAAAAGAGCGGGGGGGAAAAACATACTGCCGAATGAATGTGAATTGCTCCCCTGCTCCCATTTCAACATCAAAGTAATCAAGGAAAACAAGCTTTTTTAATCGAAAGTATGCAATTAGAATAAAGCAGAACTGTCCTGGCTGTGCACATTGCCAGAATGAAGAGATTAAATGGGTAAGGAGAAAGGGGAAGCACAATCAGTGCAGCAGCAGCTATCGGACTGCAGTCAGAACAGATAATGTAACACCTTTCATTTCTGTCCTATACTGTTACAACAAAGACTGACTCAATTCTTGAAGCTTCAAGGGCAGAGGAAAACAGTGATTATTAGAGGCAGAAGAGAGATCGCTTATAGGAAAAGCAACTAATAAAAATGTGTTTTTCTTTTCCCTACAACACTGAAATACATTCGATTTTGAAAGATCTAATTTTTCTACATGATCATTGAGATACTGATTTTGCTTTATCTCAATTAAGAAGAAGAAATAGAAAAGAATATGGATGCATGTTACAAATAGTTATCAAAGAGCAAAGTTACAACATAGCACTAATTTGTTTCTGTAGCATAAATGTATTGTATAATCTTGCTCTCTACGCACATACTAGCACACAAACGCAACACTGCTATCTATAGGCATACCCCATGCTGTCCTATCCTATGCAGTGTCAAAACAATGATAAACATTTGGTCGCTATAGGAGTGCTCTGGAAACCAGCCAAGCTGAATGGGCTTTTTTGTTTCACTGAACAATAGTGCTGCTAAAAGTACTTAACAGCTGTGCTATGCTCTGGGTTCCCCATAGACCCACAACAGCACATCATACTAGGAAGTGTTGCTTTGTGCAGTTGTTCATTTCTTTATCCTTCTGGGAACAGTATACATTGAAAATGTAGCATTCTGAATGATGAGAAGGAACAGCCATTGCCATTTTCTATCAAGACTGTGTGTGAGCAACTGAAATAATTTTCCCTCTTTACAATATATTACAGTGTTTTGGGGATAAAGTGTTTTATTTCCTGTTATTGTCTATGATAGCTTTACTGAATGAGATAGGGATTTTTTTGTTACCTTTGATCATCCTAGGAAAATGTCTCTTTTCTACTAATTTTTCTGCTTTGTGCAACTCTGCTCACTCCTTTTAAACCTTCCTTTCCTCAATCTTCCTTTTCACTCTTCTAAAAATGCTACCACCAGAAGCTATAATGTAACCAGATAACATCTTAAGATAGCATCTCACCCCGGACAGCTGAACACAGTAATTTCAGGTAGACCAGTCACTAAGGTGTCCACTGTGTACAGGTCAACTTCACTCTCTGCAGGACTGGACCCAACAGCTGTCATTTTAGATCGATTTCTCTGCGAATTCCAGTGTAATAAACACTTGGTTTGGTGATGTGTGAGTGTAATGAGGGTCTGTCACATGACAAGTAATGTTCCTGTCTCTTCTTTCTGTTTTAGATGACCTCTGTGTGTCTCTATGTCCATCTTTCTACATACAGGTCACTAATGTATATTGCACCCCATGAGTAATCAAACAGTGATGTTTTTGTTTGTTTTTTTTAAGTCTTTGCAGATTTCCGGGACAGCTCTGATCTCAAAATGAGTCCAAGCAGTGTCTCTGCAGAGTATCCATTTCTTTTTTCTGATTACATGCATTTATTTATTTTAGTTATTTGAGCTGCAAATTGCTGAAGCCAAACCATTTTGTCCTGGTAAATATAATACCTTAATTAGGTTAACTGTCTGGTTTTTTTTGGGGGGGGGGAATGTGTCTGTTTTGTTGTCTTTTCTTTGTGGCTGCATTTTGTGTTTTCATCTCAGCAGGCACGTTATTTTATGCGGCGCTTACTGTCAATCACCTGACACCCACAGGAAGAAATGCAAGTCTCTGCCAGAAAATAATACCTCAAACAATAACAATAATAATACTTCAGCATGTCACCTTGCAAACTTGTCACATCCATGTCTTCTTATTTAGACTGCTTTTTGTTAAGGGAGACAGCAGTTAATTTCCAGTTTCACACAGTAATGGTTATCTTTTGAAATGACAAGAAATGAATAAATGTGACATAAACTGCAAATTATTTTGCACACTAGAAAACTGGATAAAGATGTTGGCAAATAGGCTGTGGCTCTAGATGACAACATTATTCTCTATTAACAATCTACAGTATGTGGGTGTACAGCATGAAGCACTATAAACCCTATGGTTGCAGCTTCACATTCTGTGACACAACTGCTCACATATCTTGAGTCCACTCATATATAGATATACACAAATGTTACACAAATCTGCGTGATTCATCTATCTTTCTGTCACATCCTGTTGACGGGTCTAGTACTTGGTATATGGTTAGGAATTCATCCTTCAGCCCCCTTCCTCCCACCTTCTATGCTAAAAGTCCTCCCACACCCCTTCCCTTCATTTAGAGAGGGCTTTAACAAGCAGCTACACTACTTGTAATTAATTGACTCGCTTAATTAGCTTTATGGCTCTGTATATTTAAAACATTACGTCATTTAGCTAACGCATACACCCTTCCATCTCAGCATCCACTCATGAAATGTGTCTTTACCTTCCTTTTTGTTTCCTTTGCATCACAGCATGTAATTTCTGGGTTACATGTGGAAAAGTTTCTAAATACTGACTCTTACCCTATCGAGACTGGGCCTGCCTTTAATGTGTGATTGACAAGGACATTAATTTTGCTAGAACAGACTTGAGAGAATGGCGACATGCTGATAGAGCTGTAGTGCTGAGTGGTGCAAGAGAGATATTTTATTCCACTACATGCCAGACAAGAATTAAGAAATTGCTCATCACAACTGTGGTGGTCAGGGTGCGCCTGCAAATGGAAACACAGGAACTCTAGATGCTTGGGGGACAAGAAATTAGTTTAAATGGATGTGTTCCTTCTGATACGTTTCACTGCCTTAATAATTAACCTGCTCACAACACCATTTATTGGTAATATGTAGGGATTTCACAAGAACTGATACTTACTGTACCTTTCCTTACCATATTTCTGTAAACACAACAGTACTTGTTTTTTTCAGTACCATAGGTACCGTAGGCAGCCTGTGTATGGAGTGGGGTTATCAAAAAAAAAGATATTTGGATACTAATTGATACTAAAAGTAACTATTGGGTTAGAAACTCATTTGCAACAGTATTAATACCAATAGTACTGTCTTCGCCTCCTCCAGCTCTCACAGAACTTCACAAAGCACTGCGTGAGGCTGGCAGGCTCACAGCCCCTCTACCTCACTAACAGCTGAGCAACATCTTAAAATCTGACACCCCGGTCTTTATGAAGAATTTCAAGAGGTCAGTAAAGCTCCCATTTCAACAACATTTAAGTATTAAACAGTTATCGTAAATGTTAACCAGGCCAGCACACACATTTACATTAGCCGTTCAACTATTAGCAATTACCCACTTTAGCCGTCTGCTATCATTAAGGTAGTGGCTATGGCTAACAATAAAATGATAATGTTAATGTGGGAGCTAGGCAGCAAACGTTATCCTGGCCGTCTGTAACGTTAATAGACAGTGTTAATTTAACAGTAATACATAATTATTTGTGTCTAAAAAGTGCTAGGTTTCTCTTAAAGTCCCAGATGGAAGCTGGAAAAGGCACCCTGTCTTACCAACTCTATTTGATCAGCAACAAAAATATCGTGCCAAATCACCAGAAGCAAATAAATAGGGTTGTAGCTGAATACATTTGCACAGAGCAGTATTGTTCCAATCTTTATTTAAAAAAAAAAAAAAAATTATGCATCTTAATTGTGTCCATTCCCCCGCCCCAATGGTATCAAAAATTGTATTGAGTGTTTTCTTGGGTCTTGTTATTCTAGTATTGTGACAACCCTAGTAATATGCACAGTCATGGGTACATGGAGCTAAATGAATGAAATGGAATGAATAAATAACAGCGAACTTTGAATAGCTTTAGCTTAAAGGTAATCAGCTGCCTCTTAACTAGTGGAAACTGGGTTGTCACAGACCAGACATTTAAGCACATCTGGGAGAGGCACACTTATAGACCATGCAGGTTTTGCAGTGGAGCCCATAATGTGAGAGGCCCCTGTTCTCATCAAAAACCTCTGTCAAATATTTCAACATGCTCTCACAGCTGTTTTTGAAATAGTCACAACCTTCTAATTCCCTCTATTGATTTGTCTTTCTGGTCACAGATTTTCCAGTTTTTTTGTGCTCCTGGACACGAATTTAACACACTTATTTTTGTGTCCCTAAACACGATTTTTCATGTTCAGGGACACATGTCGTGTCCCATATGTACTGATCTGTGTACATTAAATGAATATTTTCCAGTTTTAAAGAGCAAAAAATCATATTTGGAGGTGGGAGGAGTTGGTGGAGAAACAAATCATTTTGTCGCTCAAACTAGAGCCCAACATTCGAGTCACAAAAGTGACTGTGTTTTACGCTTTACATTATTTTTAATAATAATTAATTTAAAATACTTGTGTTGAAGACACAAATGCAACAAGTTGTGCAGACTGTCACAAGAAATGTGACAATTTGTGTCCATGTAAATGAACAAATGGAACAAATATTTTTTTGTGCCTATTTCACATTTTGCTATGAGACAGCAGGTCTAAATTCTCCAAGTTTACACACATGGTTATTTTGGGACACTCAATTCCTTCTACTGCACCTTGACATGTCTATTACCTTTCATAAATACTTCAATAATATTAAGTATTTTGTTTTCATTTTCCTATTTAATTCCATTCTGGATTAAATGGCTCAATGTACGGTGTAAACACAAATGAATTTATATTTGTGGAACAGCCACTCAACTTAAGTGTGTCTGACATGGATGTTTGATAGGCTAATAGAAGATCAAAGTGTAGTGCATTCAACAAAAGATTACAAAATAAGGAGATTTAGTTGACAAGGGTTACTTTTTCTACTCAACAATATTTTTTAAAGCAAATCAATCTATGGACCAAAATCCCTCATACTAAAATCAGATTAAAAAATGAAGCATTCCCTCAACAGACAGACACTGCTGTATGTGTTCTCCAGCCTCAACTTTCTTCATTGTATGCACCAGTCGTCCCCTTCACTCCCAGAGCAGGGAGACCTCATTAAGGCAGGTTAAGGCAACCCACTAATGGTTCCTCTCAGTGCTAATAACACAGGGTCACCTAATATTACACACTGCTTTGTTCCATTCATCCAGCTATTTATCATGTATTATTAACAGGAAGGTATCATGAAATCACTGCTATAATCATAATAATGTTCTCATGGCCCAGGTTAAGACAGGCAACACTCAGTGTGTTAGCAGGTGACTTATTACAGGCAGCAGAGTAGGCACTCTCTCCACCGGATGAATATTTCACCGCAAACCGTGTTACATGCAATAACATTTCAGTGTCAAGCTGTGATGGGCTTTTTTGTATGTGTTTTGTGCAGCATGAATAACATGACATTGTTTGCATGTAAATCCATTTCTTATATATGGGACAATGTTTAACTCATATTTCTTGCACATATTTATTTGCAGGCATTCCCCCAACATTATTTAGTCACTTGTAATGAACACAGAGATTAAATAATTGAATATTATTGCATACCAACAATATGAACAACTGTATGGCACACAAAACATATATATAATAAGTATGTCAGAGAATATTTCTTGTTCTTCTAAACAAGAGGCCTAACTGCCTCCCAAGCCCATTGAGTTCATACTTATCTTTATTTTAAAACATCATGTCCTACATTTGTTCGAATACAGCAAAGGTTTGTCTAAAATGAGGAGGTTTCAGTATTCTTATTCTTTTGTCTTCCAAATATTCAGAGGCCAAGGGCCAATACTCAGTAGCTTTTCAGCATCTGTTTAGAATATGAAGCATGCTGTTAAATCACATACAGACCCTTTCTAGACTTTGGGAAGCTTGCCTCGGTCATTGTAATGGGCAACGTTGCATTGCCAAGCAGGCAAGCTGATGTGATTTAGCATAATTTCAATAATGCCATTCATGGAAATGTGCAAGGGTGATGAAATTTTAATGGAGCTTGGGATAACACAACTGCTCCTCAATTACAATAGCTTTCTCCAAGACTCTGAGGCCTCAATCGAAACATGGCTTATTTCATTACTGTACTATCAATGGTTTTATTTGACTCACTTAATTACTATGGATATCTCTATTGTTGCAGAGTAAGAAAAATCTGCAAAGCCTCTCTTTCTACTTATGAAGAGCCAGTTCTGCAGTATCCTCTTGTTTGCCTTGTGTGCTGTCATGGTTTTATATATACTGCTGTTTGGGAAATCAAGAAATTATTTCAACCATTGACTGTTGCATGGATGAGTTGCATATTTAATATGAAAAGTCTGCTGTCCTGAAGTTAGTAGAAGCTGGTTCAGCACTGTTGAAATAACACCAGCAGAAATTACACTGGGCACTGGACTGAACTAAACTGTACCCACTGTAGTCAATAAAGTAAAAATGACTGTAGCTGCTATGTCACTCTTGCCCATTCCACATCTACTATATCACTCTGCACTATTATTTCTCACACCCACTGTGTATATACACTCACCAGAACTTTATTACATACACCTGTTCAACTGCTCATTAAAGCAAACATCTAATAAGACAATCACATGGCAGCAACTCAGTGCATTTAGACATGTAGACATGTAGGTCAACATGACCTTCTGAAGTTAAAACTGAGCATCAGATTGGGGAAGAAAGGGGATTTAAGTGACTTTGAATATGGTATCGTTGTTGATGCCAGACGGGCCGGTAATAGTAGTATTTCAGACGATCCATTTTCCCACACAACCATCTCTAGGGTGTACAGAGAATGGTCCAAAAAGAGAAACTATCCAGTGCAGGTCTCTGGGTGAAAATGCATTGTTCAGGCCAAATGTCAGAGGAGAATGGCCAGACTGCTTCGAGATGATAGGAAAACAACAGTAACTCAAATAACCACTTGTTATAACCAAGCTATGCAGAAGAGCATCTCTGAATGCATAACACGTCAAACCTTGAAGCAGATGGGCTTACAGCTGCAGAAGACCACACCGGGTGCCACTCCTGTCAGCTAAGAACAGGAAACCTATGCTACTGTTTGCACGGACTCACCAAAATTGGACAATATAAGATTTGAAACACATTGCCTGGTCTGAGTCTTGATTTCTGCTACAACATTCTGATGGTAGGGTCAGAATTTGGCATACACAACATGAAAGCATGGATCCATCCTGCCTTGTGTCGATGGTTCAGGCTGGTGGTGGTGCTGTAATGATGTGGGGAATATTGTTTTGGCACACTGCGGGCCCCTTATTACCAAATGAGCATCTTTTAAAGCCACAGCCTATGTGAGTATTGTTGTTGACCATGACCATCCCTTTATGGCCACAGTGTATGTATCTTCTGAAGGCTGTTTCCAGCAGGATAAGCCACAACGTCACAAACCTCAAATCATCTCACACTGAACACGACAATGAACATGCAACGACCATGAACACAACAATAAACACACTTGAATACAACAAGGAGTTCACCGTACTCAAATGGCCTCCACAGTCACCAGATCTCAATCCAACAGAGCACCTTTGGGATGTGGTGGAAAGGGAAGATTTGCATCATAGATGTGCAGCGGAAAAATCTGCAGCAACTGCAGGATGATAACGTGTTAATATGGGCAAAATCTATTTTTCCAGCACCTTGCTGAATCTATGCCACATAGAATTAAGGATGTTCTGAAGGCAAAAGGGAGTGTAAATAATTCTTGCACATTTTGTCTTGCAATACAATTTTGTCTATTATATATGTATATACTGTTGTTCTTCTGATCTTTTTTATTTATTCCTTTTATTTATTCCTTTTACTTTTATACCTCACAAGCATTCAGAGGTGTTGGTGAATGGAAAATTTCATTTTACACAGAAACTTGTTTTTACAGGTCATTTTAACCAAAAGTCCCAAGGGTTATTTATGTCATACTGTATATTTGAGCTGCCTAGTTTCAAATTCAAAATTATGGGAGCACACTAAAGAGCTTCACGTAACATCAGTGGTTTCCTGCCACTGATGTTATGAATATTGACGAATACTGATTAATATTTGGCTTTCCCTTAAAAATGTTTTAGCCAGAGTCAAAGAAAAATCACCAGCACTGTAATAGAATTATTTGTTTAAGCAGTTTTTGTTTGGGATTTACTGACATGCCATCATAACCTGCGTAGACTGCATTTCCTTACACTTGACACTTAGTGGTTTGTTTATTGCAGGATTTTTAGATTTAGCAGGTACCCAATTATTTTTGGAGTGAGTAGGGAAAAAATTGGTTTTTATTTACTTATTTTAACAGATTAATTTCACTGGCACCTTGTATACTGTATATGAGTGCTGCCCGAGTTGTCTGAGTTTTTCCCAGTTGACTTTGTATGACGTTATTTGACACCCTTTTCTCCTGCTCACGCTATGTGTTACTGCAATTAATTTTTCCTTTGTCCTCTTTGTCCTGGAAGTCAGAATCATCCCAAAAAAAAATTCACACTACAAACAACTCGAACCATGGTTTAGTTCAATCTGGATGGGCTGTTTGGATTATCGTCTGAGGAAGGTTCACACCTCTAATTTTGGTTCAAAACAAATGGAAGAGTCTGAAACTCTGGACCAAACAAGTTAGGTATAAAAGCACCACAAACCATGCATATGACAACAGACATTTAGAGCTGACCTGAAGACAAGTGGGGACGGAAGATGCTCAGGTTGTGCCACTCAGGCTGTACCACTGACACAATCGGAAAAAGTATGATCACAAAACATTTTCAACAACCATCAACAATGTTTTAAGAGATTTCGGATTATGGCTGAATTCCATATCAGGGTGCTTTCAACCAAGCAGTTTTATAGAACTAAAACATTTTCCAACACTGAAGATTATACCCATAAAGGAGGACCAACTGGACTTTAATTTCTATTCCGTCAAACTAGTGCAATTATTCAATGATATTTCCTGTTTTTGCAATTAAGACTTTTATGTTTTTGGAGGGCAAAATGCAAATGATTACTCTCAAAGTGTGTCATTAAACTAAACATCTAAACAACCACTGTAGTAGACAAGCTTACTGTCTAACTGAAAAACCTGACTGCTAATGATATCAGCCATTACAATTATCAGATTCCAGCAGCTGATTCTTTACTCAGATGGTTTATTTGACTCCTCACAACATCCGTAGATGTGTAGTAGGGAAAATATGATGCTCAGTGTTTGGTACATGGTAAATGGACTTGTCCTTATATTACACTTTTCTACTCCAACTGAGCACTCAAATCAAATTTTACTACAAGCTACATTCACCCATTCACACACACATTCATACATCGCTTTATTTTATGACATTAAGTGCTTTCTAACTGTCACACATACATTCACACTGTGATGGATGCATTGGGGGTAATTAGAGGTTCAGTATCTTGCCCAGGGACACTTCAACATGTGGACTGGAGGAGCCCTGGATCAAACCACCAACTTTTCAATTGGTGGACGACCCACTCTACCTCCTAAGCTACAGCCCCCCCCCCCCGTGGTATGCATTTCTCTGTAGTTTAACACAAACATCTGGTCATTCAGTGGACACTGTCCACAATGCCTCATCTTTTCTGTTGGTCTCACTTTCTTAGAGATTATACCAATTTGACTTCTGTTTCCTGAGACTCTCCCATCCAAGAAGCAAAATGTTTGGCTTTATTTTTCACATCAAAGGATATTATTCTCATGTTTCCCCTTTCAAATCAACATCTACCCTCAGGATATGTGAGTTTTCTCTCTCATTTTTCCTCTCTACACAATCAGTCTTCTCTGAATTCAGTCATACTGGAAATGGCAATGCAAAACAAAGAACAAGGATTGTGTCTCCAGTAGCACTCCAGAGATATCAAATTATTCTTTCTTCTTTACTTTTTTTTCCTTTTGTGTATCATTGCTTTTTATTTTGACACAACATGTGAGAAGTGCAAAATCTAAAGGCAGCACCTAGTAGTTTTGTATGGGGAACACATCACTACACGGCACCAGAGCCATGTATGGAGAGTGAATGTTCAAAAATGTATGAACCATGTGCATTATGTATAATAATGTTTTAAATATAAGTTCTTCTTTGCTCCATTGGGACTTTTGTCTGTATAGTCCTTGTTTATCAGGACTGATTGATCTCAGCTGGATTTTGCATTAAAATACCTGTAGATAAAAAACACGAAAGAGAGAGCAGAAAAAGAATCTGAGCTTGATAAAAACCAAGTGTGTGATCACACAATAGCGGTGATGAGCACGCAAACTCTGCTGACTATCTGTCACATCTACCAGATTATTGCTGATTAGTTTTCATACAAGCTGTCCCTGTGGGTAAAAGATTTTTAAACTGTGATCACAACTATGCATCAATATATGCTAAAGACATCAAAACAACACGATCTGTTTATACTGCATAATTACAAGAGTTTCTACAAGACTTTAAAGCTCAACCAACTCTCCATTTATTTGCTTTGGTTTTGCCTTTTATTTGAAGCCAAACGTGTCTCCTTAAAAGGGTGTACACAGTATTCAACTGATCCCTTTTCAAATGTCTGTAGGCGTGTGTAAACATGGGTAAACAGTAATGTATGTGTGTATGCTGTTTCTTTTGTCCTTAACAGCAATGGTTTTCTTCACAACAAAAGACAAATGAGTGAAATCCTCAGTACGAACACCATTATGAAGCTTCTTTTTCTTGATTTTGGTGAAAAAAAAATAATACTATGTTTTTTCATCAAATATGTTTTTTCAGGTGATAAAAAATAATCTTTAACACATGTATACTTGGCTGCCAATTTCTGTGATCCTTTGAATTAAAATCTTAAGTTTTCCTAGATCTTGAGGCAAAAACCAACAATACTGTATAATGTTTGTGCCAAAAATTCAATGACGGGTTGCTCCATGCTCGTCACTACTTTTTTTTCTTCAGCTTAATGTGACATCATGGTTTAACAGAAAAATACTTTTAAAAACCTGTTTAGCTGTTCCCTAATGGTGTTGCTGCATCTCCAGATGTAAGGCCGTAGCATAAAAAAGCCATAATTATTAAATAGCCTCAAAACTGAATATCAATAGTATCCATCTACTGAAAGTATTGGAAAACTTTAATCAAAAGGTACTTTGTGAACAGTATTGAAGCAATTACAGTCCCAGAGTCTTTTTCAAAATGCTCAATTATGCCATAGATACAGCTCCTGGTTTTTACATTGATTCTCCCTAAAAGATTCCTCTCACACTTACACTGACATATTACTTTATAAGGTGCATTACTTATTACTTACAAAACTGTTAAATATTCACACCAGTGCTGTCAGAACTCAGTTTAAACACCACCATCACCCGTACTCTTAAATTTCATTGCCATGTGTAGTCATTATGTGTCTGTAGTTGCTGTCCCTTCCAAAATTCTTGTATCACACCAAGTTTGCATTATTCACATGCAAATGATCATCCCAATGCTAATAGAAATTTACACTACTTGCGTTTAACTAGTAACATTGTTCATTGCTGCACTGTATTACCATCATTAATGTTACCAGCCTCATTTGTGTTCTTCTCACCACAATACACACGTCTGTTGTGAAAATAATCTATTTGCCCAATTCCCTTGGGTACTTTTATGCACACCTCAGTGTGCCGGCACATTTACCCTCCAATTATTGTTTCTCTTTATGATCACTATTAACCTGCTATCTCGGTCTCTGGTTCATCCCTAGTGCTGATTGGCTGTGGAGGCTCACCTGCATGCATATAAAGCCAGAGGTGGTGGAGCAGCTCTCTCGCCTCCATCAGCACCACCATTTTGCTTCAGTTGCTTTTTGCAGTTTAGTTTATTAATTGTTAGTTAAGTTGGGAGTTACCAGAAGTCCTGTTTTCGATTTTGCTGTCATGACTTTACTTTATTGTTAAGAACCCCGAATCCAGCAGCCCACTGCGTGGTGGGTTTAAAGTCTTCTTTTTTATTTGTTTTTGTCAGGGCTCCTATCACCCTTATTTGTGTTTTGTAAGTAATTATTTTTATATTACTAAAAATTCTTTGAACTGCACCAACTATGTATAATCTTACATGTTGGGTTCTTCTGAGCCATGATTTTGGTGACCACAGCAGGAACACAAAAAAATGTTTTAAAGTGAGGAGGGCAAGAAATTGTTTCTAACTTCTAATAGGGAACATGACACAAAAAGGTGTGGGTGGTCTAACACTGTTTAAGCTACATAAAAAATTATGTTGATTTTCAGAAAAGATTTTCACTTAGCTAATCCATCTCAGCAACATATACTGGACAGATCAGACACCACCCAGCAGCCAGCTTCATACTATTAACCTAACATGGCTGTAGAGTAAAACTCCAGGTTAAATGAAGAGGCTGTACCATCCATCCTTGACACTGAACTAGTAGAGGGTGTCACTGTTGACAGCTCCCATACTACATGACAGAATGATGAGCCAGTGGTGCAGAGGTGAAAAACTGAGCAGAGCGTGTACCGTGTTACTATATGACCTCTGGGAAGAAAATACTTCATCACAAAGAAAATTATTTTTTCCTCCTATAGTACTACATAGGAGCTACATGCCTAAAATGTAAGTGAAAGCATCTGAATCAAGATCAATCTGGTCAGTCATTCAGTGCAAAATTTAATAAGAATTCTCCTAAAGCTTTAATGGTAAACAATCAGCTTTATGTCAGAAGAAACAAGCTAAATGTCAAAAGCTTCATTTACATTTTCTGTTTTTGCCGACATTGTCAAAAGGTCATAATTCCACTGGTAACACTTTAAATTAATCCTTATTAATAAATACTAAATTAATGGTTAATCCAACTTTTTCTTGCTGTTAAACAAACAAATTTTACTGATTGGCGAATTGGTTTGTATACCATCTATAAACATTATCTAGATTGTTACTGATGTTTGTAAGTGTTTGAAGATGCCAAGAGATTTGATAAAAAGGCAATATTTGATGACCTGGAAATGAGAATGGAGTCACTGATCAGTAATAAAACCTTTGTCACAGAATGGCAGTAAACAAAACAAAAAAAAAACATAATAAAGTATATAAAGTGTTATCATCAGAATGTAACTGTCATCATCTCTTATGAACTGTTACAATACATATTTTATGCATTGTGTAAATATAGTATTTTTTTCCATTACACAAATAAACAAAATAATGATTAGTAATGATTATTATCATTTTATGGTTTCTTACCAGTAACTGTTTACTAAACTATCAGTTTACCATTTACAATCGTGTTCATGGTGATAAGTGTTACTATTTTACTTTACAATTATTATTGAGGTAATAGTGGGTGGTGGCAAACTGGACTGAATTACAATTAAAAGTTTTTGTTTAAAATTATGTCTAACCCCTTAACATACAATGCTGACAGAAACGGAAAATGTATACACTTCAGAAAAGGGAAGAATTATGGCAGAGCTATTTGATTGGATTGGACTGGATTGGATTGCATTCATTCAGACAGCTACACCTAATAAAGTGGCCACTGAGTTATTTAACACTAGGAAGGCTAGATTTCTGTAAACAGAGTGCATCAACACACAAAGTAAACACACACACACATTCTACAGCTGTAACTAATTTTAGGGAGTCAGGTTTTGACCTGACTGGTGGCATAGGTATGAGAAATATGTAAGAAAAAACTAATAACTCATAGCATTTACTCACTGCTCTTCATCAGACAGAGAGGTTGCTTTCCATCTTTTCATTACAAACCTCTACCTACCTCATAATTTTCATAAAAGACTTGACCTTTATGGAAACAGGCTTAAAACTAAACATATACATATTAATAGCATTCATAAGGTCAAAAATGGATAAGACTTAAGCAGAAAAGCTGCAGTGAAGTTAAAATATAACTCTTGGGGCAATATAACTCTTTGTTATTTCTGGAGGACAGGATTTTAGCTCATGGAAGTCAAAGGTTAGAGAATGCTGTCCTTCCCTGATATTAAATGTTGAATATTAAGATGCTTATTAACTATTTTATTTATAGTTTACACTATGATATTTTTAAGGGGAGTCAACATGTTTTAATAAAGTGATATTAGCATAATTAGCAACACATCCAAACAGAAGAAGCTGATGTATCACTTGTACATCAAGCCATTATGCCTTTGTGATTTACAATATGGCATCACAAATGATTATTACAACAATTAATAACAGAGATGCCTCTGACAATGCAGGATGATTTAAGTCTAACTGACTGCAAAGTAGATTTCTCATATGTAATTAGTGATTTCTTGGGCAGTCCCATCTTAATTTTAGAACATGAACAGGAAATTGCTTTCAAATTCTCCAAAGCAAAGGAGCCAGGGGTGACTAATTAACATCATAAAGACAAACAGAAGCTCAGGATTTATTAATGTATCATTGAAGAGACAATGTCAGTACATAAGTCAGTTTGTAATGGATATGGGCACGTGAAGTTGTATAATCTGTATACTGGTGTTGCAGTGATGCCTTTAATTTTCTCACACTGCTTTGTTTATATGTGTTGCGAGAAAAACAAGCTCCATTGCTCTTTGCCATTTTACATCTTGGGAACATAGTGGAAGGTATCTGAAGTGAAGATCAGTATCCAACATATTGCTTAGATGTGGGAACGGTGAAGACCGTTCCAGGACCAATTCAGCGTATCGACCATTTGCTTTCCTGAACAATTCCTCAATCCCTGTATGGAAACATCTGCATTCATTATGTCTTTCCACTCACATTTTCTTTTGGATCAGTTTATCAATTTAACAGGGCTTTTCTGGCTCATATGGCAAAGGGAATTAGTCTTTGTTACTGTATTTGACTGAAATCTCTGCATTTTCCTGTCATTTCTTCCACAAAATGTCTAACATACTTGTGTAAATTAATCCCCAATCAACAAAACTGGTTAGGAAATTTTTTATAATGCTGGTAATATCCCTTTGGCTCTGACTAAAACCTCTTTAGGGATCATAAAATATATCTATGCCAAAAAAAAAACCTTCATTCTTATATATCTAACGCTACATCCACACATACACGGGTATTTTTTAAAACGGGGATTTTTCCGAGTACGTTTTAAAAAATATCTCCATCCACATGAAAATGCAAAAAATGATCTGAAGCGCTGTCAAGAGTGGCCCAAAGCAACAAGTGGAGATATAATCCAAACCGTGAAGAAATGTTGGCCAATCCAAAGCTCATAAACAATAACACGACACACATTTTGATGTCAAAAAAGGAGATAAAGGCGTACACCTTTGACATTGCGAGACAAGAACTTCAATTATCTTAAGCGGCTTCTTTCTAGTGACTTTTAGGAATGTTCCTGGCAACTAGCAATTTACTACTCTATTAAACATGAGAAAAAAAAATCTGACAAATCATGGAGCTCTTGTTTTACATGTACACAATGAGTGCATCTAACGTTAGCAGTGCTAGCAGTTTTCTTTCCTTGTAGGTTAAGGTCAATGTGAGTCTTAATTTGGTTACGCATGAAGTGGTTATATGTCAGTTTACTCTGACACAATCTACACACAACCAATCATGTATTAGGTCGAGGTACTGGAGAACCATGATGGTTTGCATGGCTGCCATCTGTCTTTCTACCTTTCTCAGTCACACAGGCCTAGAGACCACCTGACAACCACCAGTTACAAGGGAAAAAAATTTATATTCCACGACCAGTTGGTGAGTAGTTGCTAGAGGTTGTTGGCAGTCGCTAGTGTGAAATTGGCTGCAAAGAGGAATACGGTGCTGAAACCTCCATGCGATTGCTTCAGTCACTTACAGGTTGCCAGTAGTTTGCATGGAAGACGCCAACTTGTGTGCCGATTTCAACTAGCAACAGCCAGCAACCATTTGCCAACCGGTCGGGGAATACACATTTTTCCCTAGTGACTATTGATTACCAGGGGGTCGCTGAGCAGTCACTAGGCCTGTGTGACTGAGGCCTTATTTAGAACATTCTGTCACAGATAAAGAGAGGGCCGCTGCAATCACAGCTAGCTGCAAATGGCTGTGTAATGTTAACTGCATTATATATTAAAAAAAATATGAATAATTTATTCAGCTGGCTGACTGTGTTATTGGGCTGCACCCAAGAACTTTAAAATTTACAAAAATGAAAACCATTGCTGCAGTTTTACGAAATGATGCCATTTTCTGCTACAGCTCAATAAATTATATCCATTAGTAGCACTCGGCTTGAAATACTTCCAGAGCTATCTGTTCTGTACAAGGTGTGCTCCAGGGGTGTTTAACACATGGTGGGGCGGTTGAGTTCTGCTTACTGCAGAGAGAAAGTTCCTCTTGTTAAGTAAATCCTAGGGTCCTTGGTTCCTCTCTCTAATGGCGTGGCGTCACTTCTGGGAGCACAAAGCAGTACCCTGAATACCAATGGGACGCTGCTGGGTCCTTGAAGGAACACAACCACCAGCAGACAAACACTGCCAATTAGCAGAGGGCCCCTACTCATCAGCCATGTGTTCACATCCTATTAACAGAATACATTCACTACATCAGGTCCAGCAAACACAAAACCTTTCCCTGGGACACTTGGTTTTCTCCTCATATCCTTATTTATGTCAATTAAAAAGGCTTTATTATGATGCTAACTGTGAGACCACTCTGCTCCTTTTCTCTACCTGGTTTTCCACAATACTCTGCAAACCAGTTACTGTATTGCACCTTTGTTTTCTTCCATAAGAGATCTCTACTAAAAGACCTGAACAAAAATCATGCGCTTGGTTTGGCCTTCTTGAGCACATTCTGAAGAGGGTAGGAACTGAGAATCGACCAGTTTTTAAGGGCTGAAAACTTCTTTTTGCTTGTCTTGAGTGGCTTGTGTAAAATGTGGAGATGAATAAAAGTCTGTTGTGCTGCCCAAAGGTGTGGCATTGTACTGCTGGTGACACAGCTGCCTGTCAGACCTCAGAAAACATCATCTGGCAAACAGGTCAACACAGGATCCTTTTATACAAAATACAATGTATTGTTTTTTATTGGTAATTTTTTTTTTTTACGGGATTTTCTACAGTTAATCTACAGTTTTAGTAGGTTTTCTCAACAAACATGGCACACTGCAGGGGAAGAGAAGCAACCCCATGAATGGGCATTAGTCTTTTTTTTTTTTAAATCTGTTTGCAAGGGAAGATCTACAGCACTGTGAGGTACTGTAACTAGTGGGAAGATTCTGCGTTAGGTTAACAGACTACATTACCTCCTGGCTGACATCCAGAGGTTATCTGGCTGACATGAGCACATTCAGTGCTTTCTGCTTGGATTTATACCTTGTGATCTTTTTTATAGTACATACACACTACATGCCAATACTTAAAATCCCTGCAGACCCACACAGGTGTTTACATTTTGGCAAATCAGACTTTAGCTCCAAGGCTAGATAGAGCTGTGCACAAAATGTGTGATACCAAATTTCCCCACAAACCAACAAAATCAGGACCATCTTTAATGAATACTAAATTGATTGTTAATTAAAATTTAGTTCATAGCTATTTAATGTTTACAAACATTTACAATATAATTAATAATGTTTACTAACTGGTAAATAGTTGATTTTTAAGCCACTTGCAACTTTATAATAACCATCCAAATAATCTTCATTGATAATATATAAAATACTTAGGCAGAATGAGTGGTGGTGGTGTATCACAAGACTGTAAACATTTATGAAATGTTTCACTGGTTAGTTTCTTTTTTCAGTTGTTTACTAGCTCTGTTGTCAGGTTTAGGCATGAAAAGTACTTTGTTATGTTTGAGAATAGGAATGAGACATGCATTAACAGTCTGATGCTAGCAGATTTCACATAAAATAATATGTTAATTTTAACATACAAACTAATAAGATAAACATAAATGCTAACATTATTTCAATAATTAATTATTTAAAATAATATTTACTAAAGCTTATATTATTCTATCTACTGATGGTTATTATAAGGTGAAGCATCTCTAATTTTAAGTGCAACAAACTTCAAGACATGAAAGATTAATGAGAAGGTTAAAAAAAAAAGTAAGTTTGTCACATGGAAATCATAACACAATTATTTTTCAGGAATCTACCTAAAAATACACTGCCAATAACTACCTAAGTGAAGCATCAATGCATCCATTAGCCATGACTTTGTTTCAAAAGAAATGCTTCAAGAACATTTGATAATGGAGTAATTACTTGTAATAATTTTCAGTGAAGTTACTATTAAAAATAAAAAGGATAACTTTGCCATTAACTTCTTAACCCTCCATTAGAAGACTACTCTCAGCATCAAGCACAATACAGTATATTTAAAATATGCTTGAGATCCATTATAATGTAGTAATTTAATAGTTTGATGTCTTCTAATTACACAACAAGTGTCAAGTTGCGGCATAATAAGCAATGTCTTCACCTTATTTAATTATGATTATACCTTTCCTTCTGATTTGAGATCATCTGTAAAGAGTACATACATGCTGCACAATGGCAGGCAACATTCTGTTACACATCTGTTTTAAATGATCCCAATGCCTGCTGCACAATGATGCAAATCTGTCATCAAACAATAAGCACTGTGGCTCACTTGACCCTGTTGTTTTCTATTAAAAGTAGCCTTACTGCATTGCACTAATCTGATGAAATGTGTTTAATATTGTTTGTACACTTTTCAAAGGCAGCGGCTTTATTGCAGGCAAAGCCAACAGAAGGAATGGCATAAGAGTGCTGACAGGAATATTAAGTGAGGCAGCCTGAGCAATATAGAATATAAATGAGGTTATTTTACACTGCAGAGCTCTGCAAACCGACGCACAGACTTCTCTCTTTGTAATAAATCATTCCCATTCAGACAGCCTCTACTCTTAGGGCATTGTTTAATATTATCTGCAATAGAAGGGAGAAATAAATTGGTTTACATTGCAAAAAAAAGGTGCTGTGGTTGGAATGCATGATATGATGATGAAAGATAGAATAAACTTGACTTATTGATGATAATGAACTTGCAGTAGCATCTTGCATGGAGGGTGTCATGTGGGAATAATATTAAGAGGGGGAACTGGAAAGAAATCCCAAGTAAGCAGTAAATGTAGCAGAGTAAGATTTTCTGAAATAGCATTTTAGTCCCTACCCACCCCTTTCAATAGAACAACATAAAAATGCAATTTATGTCTGCACACAAGTCTACAATACTGGTTATGCAGCTATGAGATAAATTTTGTCAGAGATGGTGAGGGCTAAAGATGAAGTAACAATTACTTCCCTCAAAAAACATTTCTTGTTTCTTTTCTGTTGTGATTTTTATGACAGGACAACCTTCAGTGGGTCACTTTTTTCTGATCTGCTGATACAAAAAAAAAAAAAAAAAAAAAAGAAAACTTTTTTTTTTTGGGA
>VUQI01000106.1:6202-16515 GCA_015106735.1 Paratilapia polleni | reverse complement strand
TGAAAGACTGGTGGAGAGCATGCCAAGACGCATGAAAGCTGTGATTGCAAATCAGGGTTATTCCATCAGATATTGATTTCTTAACACTTCCTAAGTTAAAACATTAGTAATGTGTTGCTTAAAAATGAATATGAACTTGGGTTTTTTTGCATTATTTGAGGTCTGAAAACACTGGACCTTTTTTGGTATTTTGACCATTTTTCATTTTCTGCAAATAAATGCTCTAAATGAAAATATTTGTATTTGGAATTTGGGAGTTATGTTGTCAGAAGTTTATAGAATAAAACAAAAATGTTCATTTTACTCAAACATATACCTATAAATAGCAAAATCAGAGAATCTGATAATTTTGCAGTGGTCCTTTTTCCAGAGCTGTATATAACTATGGGGTAATGAAGGGCATGCTTGAGGTGTTTACAGATGTCCACAATGTTGTAGGACTCAGCTGGTTTTATCAGAGGGCACAACGTTCATCAGTGACAGATGATGAAACAAACTCGAATTCAGCCCAGTTTACTCTCTTCTTCTGTCAACGTTTCATTCACATGCAGTGCAATTGTTGTGAAGGGGCTAGGTTACCCAGAATCCCACTGTGCGACCATATGCTTCACCTTTTCTGTCAGAGGCTCACATCGAGGAACAGTCTGCTGCTAACAGTCTGAGATCAAAGGCAAAAGTCCTGCAGATAAAAGTCGATTAGTGCAGAGAAAGAGGCAGACTGAGACAAGCTGAGCCCAGATTGTGCATAAAGTGGAGACAAAGGTATAAAATAATTATTTTTCTTACCCACCATCTCCTTCAGATTCAGATTCTTTTTTTTTTTCTTTTTCTTCTTCTTTCCGATTAGCATCAAAGTAATCATTACCATTACTGAAACAAACCTTGGCTGAAATCTCAAAGCCTTGACAGAATAGCCCTGCTTCCCCTGAGGTTTCACTGCGCTAGCTTCCTATAAAGTGCTAATCAGCTCCTACCAATTTGAAAAATTAACTTGACAACAGATGCTTGTGTTTCTCCAAGAAATTAAATGCCTGAACAACAGCCAGAAATGTCCCTTTTCACCTCTGGACAATAAAGTATCTGCTTTGCCAAGTACTCTTTGACATTGGTCCAGATGTCCAAGTCTATCAAATGGTGTTCAAGGACTGCGGTGACCATTGGCGAAGCTGGCCAAGAAAGCACTCGGATTTACTAATCTGACACGGGTCTTTGTGACTTTAAATAAAAAGAGCTTGCCCTTCAACTTGGATGGCTGCCTTCCACCTCCTGCCTAAATATGCGGAACATGACATTGTTGGATGTGTGTTTAAACAGACCTCCATCTTTGATGTGAAATGTGGGAACCTGAAGGCAGCCTGTTTTTTGCAAACAGTGGAGGTTTTTCCATCCTGCAGGGACACAAGCTGACCTGACCAAAGATAAAATCACGTCAGGTATTGTAGCTTTGTTACTTGTTGGAGTGAGATGTAACACAATATTATCAAGAAGAAATCTGGTTTATGACAACATTTCTCTGTCTGCTTTTTAAATGATTGAACATGTCAGTTCAAGTAATCTTCACCCCAGGCATTGTTTTAAAAAATGGAAACATTCGACAATCTGTATTTTGAGTTTGCTGGGGCCACTGTCTCCTCCTGAAAGCACAGAGAAGAATGATCGATTACATTTTACAGTGGAACTTTGTCTCCTAGAAATAAAGATAGGCAATCATCCATCAGACTGCTTCCTTGGGCCTGAATATATGATTACATTGCTTTGACTCCATTTATCTGCATATATCCTATTCAGCAGTGTGGACTGGAGTGTGCCACTCCACCCCAAAAACACTGCAGCCCAGAAGATTCCTCACAAGCTGTCCCAAATCCTCTTAATGCTATCAATCCTGCTTTTGCTCATTCCACTTCATTGTCTCTTTATTTCGCCACTTTCCTGCATGGGGAAGCTTGATTGATTTGGCTTTCAAGGATAGGAGACAGGGAAGTTGGGGGGCTAGGCAAAGTGTTTGGGAGCATCGCATAAACTCTGACACAGACAAATGACTCGGGCCGGATGGGATGAATCATTTGACTTTCGTAATATTGCAGTGGCTTCCTTTCACACAAGCGGCCTCGTCATGCCTTTTCTCCTGCTTGATAATATGGTGACAAGCACATCTGTTCTCCTCTGGCCCGTAACATTTGTCTGGAGCAAATAATGAGGAAACCCAAAGCACAATTTTAAAAGTACACTGATATTGTAAGATCTTTGGATATTTCCTGGCACCTTAAAATAAAATTGTAAATGAATCATCTAGTCGGTAGGTTGTCTGACATTTTGGAATTTACTTACCTGATAAGAGCAATATTAATTTCATCACTTTGTGTCCGCTGCTGAGAAAGTAATTAGATTCACTAAGATCAGCACAAAGCAAGCAAAAACTGCTTGTGTAACTCACTGCAAAGATTTTCCCATCTCCAACGTGGTCTTAATTCCAACTGGCCTTATAGAATGAATGCTGAAGCACTGGAAACAATTAACAGTGTTCACTAAACAGAAAGGTCTGTGTTTGAGACTGGAAGGAGGAGGGGTGTGGAGGACAGTAAGCACACCTCCATCAAAAGTGAAACTATGGCTGTTTTTCCATCCAATTAGTTGGACCTTTTTCAAGGATCTGTGGTCATGCAGATTTTTGTGAAGATGTGAGTTACGTTGTTAACAACATAATGGCTGCAAAACGATCAGCAAAAATAAATAAATACATAAATAAATAAATTAGTGGTGAATCAGAGAAATAAAATGTTATTCTCTAAAGCTGCTCACTCTTTTCTTTCACATTCTATCTTACTCGACCACTGCTGCTTGCTTTCTCACTTCCTGTGACTCAAATTTCCCTGGACTTCATCAGTGGTGCAATAAACCAAAGTCTGCACTGCCTCATTGCAGTGGCAGGGTTGGGTGCTGCACTGTATATATGTCATCCAGTGGAACTATGTTGTTATTCATATTTTTTAATTTTACTAAACTGTTTTTCTGTATGTTTTTATTTTACTTCTAATTTTGGTTTTATGTGAACGTTGCTTTTTTACTGTTGTAGATAGTTTTGCTTCCTACCTGACACCTCACTTAATAAACCGAAGGTGTAACTGTTGTCAAGTTACACCTGCTGGGTCCACTTGCTTTAAATAGAGGAAAAAGAATGTTAGAGAAATGGAGTACGAGAAGAGAGCAGAATGAAGAGTAATGGACAGAAATGAGACTGCAGCTGGGAAGGAGAAGTTTTTTGTTGTGTTTGGCGAGCATCTGGCAGGGACAAGGACCCAGATTCAGCAATAGGCTGCAGCAGTGGTCTCAGTGTGGGTTCATGTCCAAGAATGCAATGTCCCCGCAGTGCAGGGAGGCTCATGAAACTACAGAGCCAATCAGCAGTGAATGAGCACATGAGCAGAATTAGTAACTTGGCCCAGCCCTGGTGTAAGTGTGACCGAGTTGCAGCACAAGGCCAGAGACTGAGCGGGCCTGCCTAGTCCCCCCAAAGCACAGCGTTCTCCCAAGGCAGGCTAGTGTCATTCACCTCCAATGAATATAAAAAATCTGGGAACATTTTTGCTACACTGCTGTCAGGACTGTTTTAGAAATGTTGCTGTTTTATGGTTTTTGAGATTGTTTTTTATTTATATATTTTCGACTAGTAGATTTATTTACTAGTGATGATTTAGCCACTACTCTGTTTTTATATTTTAACCAATTTTAACTTTGTGCGCTTTTTATTTTTTATTGTTTGGCTTGTCCTGAGGCTCCTTTTCAGT
Source organism: Paratilapia polleni (assembly GCA_015106735.1). Lineage (NCBI taxonomy): Eukaryota > Metazoa > Chordata > Actinopteri > Cichliformes > Cichlidae > Paratilapia > Paratilapia polleni. The sequence goes on along the minus strand of VUQI01000106.1, from coordinate 12,730 downwards.
CCCCTCTTGGCTGCTGTCCACCTGATAAAAAATAGCTACTTTTACCCCTTCTCTCCCCTCTCCTGTGTAACATATAGTTATATAATTTTACCTGTGCTCTACAAGTACTACTACTACTTCAATAAGGATAGATCATTTGGAAGAACTGAACATAATTTAGTGAAATACAGAGTTTGAGTAATAAATTATTTGGCGATTAGACTCATATGAAGCTACATAGCAGAGCGGAGTCCAAGAATGGTCGGAAGTAGGACAGGACCCCTCCTAGATGCTGGTGGCGGGAATGAAGCAGGTGAAGACTTGGATGAGGATCTCTAACTGGCTAGGAAAAGGTGGGGGCCGTACGAATGAGAGTCTGAAAGGCAGAATGACAGAAGAGCACTGAGACTTAAAACACACGGAATAGAGGCTGATTGGCTCGCAAGAAAATGACTCAGTCAGTGACAGTAAGAGTTTGACAGCATGGGAAAGCATAAGTGATGTCAAGAATAGACTAGCAGACCTAACACCAAGGAATGCAGAAAGATGAGCAAATGCTGATCTTCCTTATTGAACTTGCTTGTAGGCTTCATGAGAGCAGCTTTGCATGATTCACAGTTCCAAATAAACCTTATTCATTTTGTAATAAGCTTGTTTCAGTTCATGAACTGGGGGTACAGACCCCCATTCCATGAACTGAAACAAGCTCCTCTCCCTTTAAGCCCTCACAAACAAAAGATTTGGACACCACGTGGGTGGGGCTTCTGTGCATGCTAGCAGAGCTGTGTGCCTGAAATGAACATATTAGGAATATCTGCTCTCACTGACATCACACAGAGCCAAGAGTAGAAAAATGTCTGCCTCACAGGGATTACTTGTACATACAGTGATGTTATTATTTGAAACTTTATGTATATGTGCATCCACCATTATATCATTGCGTATATGACAGAAAAAAATGACGAGGTCCACTTTAACACTCTAATCACTTAAAAACTGCAGATATATAGGTTTACAAAACAACTGACTAACACAGTCAAAAAGACTCCATGTTCATGGTAGGTATCATGACATGGTTATGACGATGTCACGTTTCAAATTAGGTGGCACTGCTACAGCACATATACATCTGCAAGCCTTCAGACATAGAATGAAGGGATGAAGAGAATGCAAAATCCTCTTTGCAAACATAGTTACCGAGTAGTTTGCCTTTTTTTATGGAAATCTCAGCGGCATTGATTAACACCATGTGCAGATTAGTCAGACAGCACTGAGAAGCAGCAGAGAGCCACACTGTGGGACAGAGACTTGGGGGCAATTAACAGCATTGAGACCATTTTGTGTGTTGATCCTGAGCAGCAGGGTTTTCATAGAGAGGTCCCACTAGCGCCAAGCAACTCACTCTCACTAATCCTCTGCAAGATTTCCATTTTTAATGAACTTCATTTATTTTTGTTACAACTACTTAAACATTTCAACAGGGTTTTTTGTTGCCTATTGGAAGAGGCTCAACTTGGTGTATTTCAAATAATTGATGGAACAGAGGTTTAGCCAGAATAAGCATGAAATTATTTCTGACCCCATTCAGAAAAGCAGCAAAGGATTCAGAGGCAAACAACAGTTTAATGAAGATGTCACTCACAATGGCCACTCTTTAACCTGCCTTTTCAATGTCTTCTAAAATCATCCGCCTGGATTTTCTGTGCTACATCCTAATGTGAGCACAATGAAAGATGCAAGAACCTGAGGTAAATACACTAGACCTTTTCCCACGCATTTTGCTCTCTCCCCCTACCACCATATCAAATCCTGGTTTGAGTCAAGTGTTGCAGGTGGTGGGTCCATAGGTCAGTTCATTAATGCTAATTATTAGCAATCTGCTGCGAGTAGAGTAGGAGGAACACTGAGCACCTGAGGTGACGCTAATGGCTTTGGAAACAACAGTTGTCTAACCTCTGCAGCCTGATTAATTTGGTGCTCTGCCACTTTGAGACCCTCACTGATGCCCTTTGAGTGACTGATTGCCCGAAGTTTAATGCAAGCAAGCACATTTTAAGGCAAGGCAATTCTTTTTAGATGACTGAAGTTGAACATTTTACTTAAAGTTTATAAGTCTCCATGTGTTGCAGTCTTGTTTTCAAGCCAGATTTTTTCAGGTATTGGTTGGTTGTGAGTTTTAAATGTCTGGTTCTATGAAAAGATGTTTGAGCATTTATGACATAGCCTATTTTCCCTTTTTCAGCAGGTTGCGCAACTTCTGTCCTATTAGTTCCACAGAAACCTTACTAGCAATGCTGGGTGATGCAGTAGCAAAGTCCCAATTAATCAGCTTTTTAATGGAATTAGGGATATATTTGGATAAATATAAGCAAAGTTGTGTTTACATCAAGTAAACTAAACCTAAAATTTTAGGATGAACTAACATTTGTGAACCACCACTGGTGCTTAGACCTCAGTGTTTTTCTGTTTCAAGGTAGGCCTAAAGCACAATGCAATATTTATTGAACCTTATGCTCTCCTTGTCTCACATTGCTCAAGGACAGAGGTGGAGATGTTTTGGTGCATATGGGCAGGAAGGCAGGAGCCTCTCAGTAGGGATCTGGCCAGCTGATAGGGGCCTCGGGGTGTTCTTTGCTTGCAGACTGTAACATCAAAACAGAAATTAGGAGGGTCACCAGTTAACTAATGAAGCCATGTCATCCAGAGACAAGAGAAGGAGAATAGAAGAGAGTAAGGATCAAGACATGAAAGTAGAAGAATGAAGATATCAGGGAATGCTGGGTGTTAGGTGATTCAACAATAGTTAAAGAAAGAGGCAACCAAAGTAACAACTTTGATCACTAGCTGTCAAGGATCTTCAACAAGAAATCTTCACAAATTGAATAAGACCATGGACATTAATCCCCAACAACAAAATCAATTCTGTCAAGTGTTTTAGCAGTTGCAGCTTTTCTCTCAGTAGACTTGAGCAGCATGACTTGGACTTGAGTTACATATATAATGACTTTGAGTAACTTATATTAAAGGGAATATTAGTTTTCTAACCACAAACATCAAATCTTTATCCCCAAAGATTTAGAACACGATGTTATGTTACTCATCTCTTTGTCATTGGCCACGTGGGCCAAGTTAATAGCGGACTCAAAAGTACGACTCAAAGAGACCAAATCTTCAAGTTTAAAAGTTTTATTGGTAAAAAACTGAAAGTTCTGAATGGAGTTTCCAGTGCCACTCTAAGAAGCCAAGCTGGCTTTGGGGAGAGGATCCTAGGGAAAAAGAGAGAGCGGTTAGTCCAAGAAGGGAGCTCCCTCTGAGAGTGTCCAAATGAGAGAGGAGAGAAGTGTTTTTATGCACGCTTACTTGGAAAGCCGGGTAGGAGTCCAGGGGGCGGGAGAAGCCACTGGTTTGCTCTTTCCAAGAGACCAAGAGCGATGGAGGGTGAGCAGGCAGGCAAGCTGCAGAGGTGAGTGATCCACTGATTCTCCACGGAAGGAACTAACCAACCCAACGGAAACAGGTAAGAGGTTCTGGTAAGTAGTCCACACTTCGACCAAGGAACCCGGGACTGGAAACAAAGAAACAAACGAATAAGCACAAGAATTACTGGTTTTCAGAAAAGACCTTAGTGAGCCTGATTACCACGCGAAGGAGGCAGACAATCTGGCGAGGGCTGGATGCTTGGGCTTCTCCTTAAATGCAGATTGATAATAAGCCTGATGAGGTGCAGGTGGTCCTGGTGAGGCATGGACATCCGGGCTCCACCCAAAGGGTGGAGCGTCTCTGCTTGGCTTCTCCAGGCCTTGGAGAGAGTTAGAGATTCCAAAGCAAACCAGTGCAGGACTATGACACTCTTGTGTGAAAACAGATCAGTTTTGATTACTCCAACATCAGCTGCAGTCCAGACCAGCAAACAATAGATGACTCCTGAAATCCTATCATCTGGACAGAGTAAATAAATGTGTGGCAACATCATTACTCATTAGTTACACTACTTCATTAGGTAAAGGACATTAGTGGTTTCTTTAGAGTTAACATGGGTCTGGGACATTGCTTCCAAAATAAGGCTATCATGTCACGTGGCTGTCATGGTCCCTGGTTTTTGTTTAATGTTATTGAGTTTTAGGTTCTGTTTAGATATTATTTCCCTATTTTGCCTCCCTCTGTTTTGTCTGTGTCTTAATGCCTTTGCCCCCCTGTATTCCCCTGTCTCTGTCTTCTTATTTAGTGTGGTCTCCATGTCTGTGTTATTATTTCACTTTTGCTTATTTCTTGTTTTACTTTGAAGGTTACTTTTCTGTTGTGCCTTGTTCTAGTTTTACTATCTGCTCTTTTCCCTACTTCGTGATTATCTGCCCCGCCCTGGCTGCCTTCACATGTTTATTTTCACCTGTGCTTTGCTTGCTCCTCCGTCTCTTTGTCTCCTTTCTATTCCTCTGTCAGAATGTCTGCTTATGTTCCCCATCCTTCTGCCTTATTTTGCTCCAGTGTGTTGCCAAAGGTTTTTTTTTATACTCCTTGCATTCTTCCTGGACCCTGTTCCAGAAAGCAGGCGTCGTCTGACTGTTGGGGTTTTCTATCTAATTTGTAGGGTCTTTACCCTAAAATATAAAGCGCCTTGAGGCGACTGTTGCTGTGATTTGGTGCTATATAAAAAAAATTTAATTAATTGAATAGTTGTGCACTCCACAAATCTGGCTTTTGTGGAAGAGTGGCAAGAAGAAAGCTATTGTTGAAAGAAAGCCATAAGAAGTCCCGTTTCCAGATTGCCACAAGTCATGTCAGGGACACAGCAAACATGTGGAAGAAGGTGCTCTGGTCAGATGAGACCAAAATTGAACTTTTTGGCCTACATGCAAAATGCTATCTGTGGTGGAAACCTAACACATCAACCTGAACACACCATTCCCACTGTGAAACATGGTGGTGGCAGCATCATTCTGTGGGGATGCTTTTCTTCAGCAGGGACAGGGAAGCTGATCAGGGGGCACTGTTGAATGATATGTTGTTTTTTTTTTTTTTTAAATGTAACCATTTGGATAGCTTTTTCCTTTAATAAATGAAATCATCATTTTAAAACTGCATTTTGTATTTACTCGGGTTATCTTTGTTTAATATTAAAATTAGTTTGATTATCTGAAACATGTAAGTGTGACAAATTTGTAAAAAACTAAGAAATCAGGAAACACTTTTTCAAGGCACTGTACCTTCAAGCAACTGGAAAACAGAACCATGGATATTGAATCATTTTAATCAACCATAAGACGACCGAGCCTGGCAGCGCTTAGACATGTTTTTAAATGTTCAGCTAGAACCTGAAATAGCAAAGTCCCTTCTGGATATGAAACCCTGGTTTATTCTTTCAGTGTATTCTATTACCCATCATCCTGACACCAAAGCATGTCCAATCCTAAACCTGGTGGTACTCGGACAGTGCTATATTACTGTCAGTCTCAAATGGGAGCAAAAGTAAATGAGCTTGATTAGCCTGGCCCTTTGCCACGTCATTAGATTGATAGATGACAGTGGCAGATCAGACAGGAGAAGGTGGGAAGCACTTAAGTCATAAAGCAAGGTCATTCTTACCATGTGACTGACTCATTTGCAGTGTTTGTTTCCACTTCTTTTGGCACAGTGCTCGCAATGTCAGCTGTGTGATATTTCACTTTCATGGGTGACCATCTACTTGACAGCTGGATTGTAAATGCAAATTGAAAACAGGAGACCGTGAATCATTATGCATACACTATATTTGCTATATGGACGGCTGCAGTCAAATATCTGTTTCAGTGCCAAAAAAGCTGCTATGTCAATTCTTATATCACATTTATTCTGTGCTATCTGATGAACTGACTTGATGCAAGACAGATTTATCTGGGAAGTGTTTTTAAAGAAGACCAAACAATGCAATCAGATAAAAATAAGACATCTACTGTAAATGAAAGGGGGTTGTGTCTGACATCAAAACCAATGTAGTCTTTGTTATCTGTAGTCATTCCAGTGCTTATCTGTATTAGTACACTAGATTTTTCAGTTTATTTCAGAGCCTGTATTTATCAAGCAGATAAATCTGAATCAGAATCCTCCAGAGAGTGAGAACTCATTTACACAATAAAACAATGCAACAAAAGTCTAAATTTGAGATATTTGTGTTTTTCTCAGGTAGTACACTTGTACTCATCTGCAAGAGAAATGTTATAACTTCTACTTCTGTACATTTCTTTGACAGCTATAACTCTCTCTTCAAGTTAAAAAAAATACAGACAAAACATATAGGCTTATAAAATAAGATGTAGGGCTGAGTATTATCCAATGGTATATACACATGATTTAAAAGTAGCTCCACTATGCTACCTACAACTTAATAATTGATTTAAAGTACAAGATAATTTGACTGCTGTTGGACAGTTTTGGATGTTGTTGCACACTGACTGATGTTAAAAACAGGGACTCAGGGGAGCCAGTTTAGGTCAGTGGTTGAGCAGGCAACCATATGTCTGAAATGTAGGCAGCCTGGGTTTGAATCTGACCTGTGGCTTTTTGCTTTCCCCT
>VUQI01000104.1:0-11974 GCA_015106735.1 Paratilapia polleni | reverse complement strand
ATTAGGCTTAAAACTTTCCTTTTTGATAGAGCTTATAGTTAGGGCTGGATCAGGTGACCCTGAACCATCCCTTAGTTAAGCTGTAATAGGCCTAGGCTGCTGGGGGCTTCTTATGACGCACTGAGCGTTTCTTCTTTATCACTTCCTTTCACTCTCCATGTGTTCTTAAACCACTTAAAAAGTGCTCTATAAATAAAATTGGATTGGACTGGACTTGCATTTAATCATTAGTTACTATTAAACTCTGTCTCTCTCCCATAGTGTGTCTTTTATCCTGTCTCCCTCTGCTCTCTTCTGTTTCCCCTCATCCCCAACCGGTCGCGGCAGATGGCTGCCCCTCCCTGAGCCTGGTTCTGCCGGAGGTTTCTTCCTGTTAAAAGGGAGTTTTTCCTTCCCACTGTTGCCAAGTGCTTGCTCATAGGGGGTCGTCTGACTGTTGGGGTTTTCTGTCTAATATTGTAGGGTCTTTACCCTATAATATAAAGCGCCTTGAGGCGACTGTTGTGATTTGGCACTATATAAATAAAACTGAATTAAAATTGAATTGAACCTTATCACTTTCAGCTGAAAAGTTCACTAAATTGGATAGTGGATGGAGCGGAAAATACCTAGCTTGGACATATTTTATTAAATGGAAACAGATAATACATGAGCAAATATTTGTTTTTAACCATAATATCCATAATAAACTGATTAGACTTCAATACATACAAATGCAGTCTGTAGCACCTTTTTAACAGATTTTCATTAATATGTCACCTTTCAGGAAAGGTTTTATGGCACCAAGTCAAATTCAAATAAAAATGTGCTTAAACTACAAACTACAGGGAGAAAGAAATACTAAATGTTATGAAAATTTATCCTAACAAGTCAATCAGAGGTTACCAGAGTGCTGACAGGATGACTGGCTGAATTACACAGTATAACACCTTGCACAAACAGGTTATGTTTGCTATTTTATTAAAGAGATTAGCTGTAATTATGTATGATTGATGATTATGTGGGTCATTACCATAACACAGCAACTGACACTAGATGCATTACCCCTGCCACATTTGTAAGTACACTAACACTCATATTCTTTTAGTCCTTATTCTGGTCCTCATGCCTGTATGCCAGCTCCCACGCACTTTAAGTTTGGAAAAAATAAATAAATAAAAATACACACAAATAAATACAGAAAAATGTACACTTGACAACACTCATCTATCTTAGACTTACCAATAAAGGCCAACAAACAGACATAGCATATACCTGCACTTGACAAGTCAAGACTAACACTGATGGAGGACTGAAGAGTAATTTGTTCATAGTCAGTGACAAACTTTCAAACTTTAGGATCTCTCATGGTAAAATCCCACCATGCTGTCAGCTGAGAAGCTCATTTTCTAAAATTACTGGGCAATTACTGCATACCCCTAATTAAGTGATTAAAAAGTAATGAGCAGCCCAAATGAAACAGCCACTCATAAAGCTATGTCTCAATGCCTCTAGGATAAACCTCTTCACTAATTCTAAAGTTACAGTGTGATGTTTAATCAAAGCTACATCAACTGCCCACCATTTTAACTATGTAAAGTTGCTAATGATAATGAACTTTGAACTGAATACCAAAAAAAAATATTAAAAAATATATTTTTTTTTAATTCTTTTCTATCATTTAAAACGTTTTTTTTTCTTCCACATACCTTTTTCTGAACTCATAGTATCATAATTAGCCTACATCACTACCTGTATGCTCATTTTCTAACAGCACATTAAAAATTACGTCGCTAAAGGCTCCTGTTTGACCACTCATAAAATATTTTTTTATATGTAAATATAAAAATATTTTAATGCCCTTCATGCTTAAATGTTTATTTCAGTTTCACGGTGGTCAAAACAATAATAAGGTACTGAAAATTTCGGGCATTGGCTCACCTGCTGCTAATCTCAGATTGTGCAACAGTTGCGCTCTGAGGACCCTTTTTCTCCTCTTCCTTCAAATAAATTAATCCTTTTAGCCAGGTTCCACCGTGTTTGTTTATTGCTGGATTAAGGAGAAGTCTAAAAGGAATAATAAAGAATAGAGACCACCGCAAAAGCTCATATCCACCAAACCTGTCTCTGGTAAACTTGCACACCTGTAAACCAAATACAAAATGGCAACCGGAAATTATCTACTTTTGCCTGTATGCCACAATAAAGTAGAGCAATACTTCAAATAAAACAGGTATAAATAACCCTCACAATAAAACTAATCTCTAACAATGCAAGCAAGGAGAAACAATATCGAAGCTCCGCAGGATTTTTTTATTTTTTATTTTACCAAACAGGAGTAACAATTTTGGAAATTGTTGTTTGTTTATTGCTTCAGAGGAATATAATATATCAGTGGCTTATTGCACGAACAAAAAAAAAACAAAAAACAAAAAAAAAAAACTATCACTCCATCTGCACCATCTAATGTAAAAATGAAAGTTGTAGCCTAAGGCACAAAGTGGGTCTAGATCTCTGAATTTGTTTTGAAAGTCCAATACTAGCCTTTACTCTTTCTATTTTTTGTTATATGCCATTTAGGAGAACATGTTTAATGTTGCTCTCAGAGTATCTGTCCATCACTTTGCCCTTTCACACTTAGTTCAGCAATTAGCAACAACACAAAACCACTAATCTGACTGAAGTTGAAAGACAGGCTATTTTAGTGCTATCTGTCTGTCAAGCACACACTCCAAAGCACACTCAAAGCCCACACCCCCACACACTGTCATTCGATCACACAGTCTCTCTCATAAGTGAAATTTGCTGTGGTCTCAGACAGCTGCAGGGTTTGCTGGTTTCTTAACAACTTAATTAAGCAAATCTCCCCTTTTTTCACTGAGGTAATGAGCATGGTTTTACAGGGATTAAACAGTCTCCAGGGTTGAAAATAAGGCTTTACGTGTTAGCAATCTTATCTGCTTTTATCCATCCAACCAACTTTCCATGCACAGGATTAGTGAAGGCAGGAGGATTGTTAGTGTTTCCATATAGTTCTCTTTTTTAATTTGCATGGTATTAATGCTAAAAAGCTTAGTGCAACATTCTGAAATATGAGTCCGTGTTTATTTTTTTCTGTCATTGGGAAAAGGCGTAATATGCTGCTTGACTTGGATTAACAGTGACAGCAGGTGATCAGTCACACATTTAGAGGTGCCAGGGAAAAGATGCACCTGCATATGAGTGATAAATAAATGGAAAGGGCAAAAATTAGTCTTGGTGAGGCTACTATCTTGTCATTGATTTACCAAGTGTATTGAACGACACTACAGATGCATAAGATCTGTCATTTGCTATTTTCATAATATTGTGTGTTACCATGAAAGCCATATGGTTCGTATTATCAAACCATCAGTGGCCCACTATGCTCTGTATGTCTGTTTGACTGAATCCATTAACAGACATGCAAGTTTTCTTTTTGTTTTTTTATTGTCATTTGTTCTCTTTTCCTCCCTGTCCTTTATAACAGTGACAAAGAGCATACTCGTTTGCCATTTTTCGCAACTTTTCCAGTATTGTGAGCCATCAAATGTTAAAGACAGAAAATGATATATAAAAACAGATAGGCATTGGTGGGATTTTTCAGGACTTTCTCAGAGTTAACAGCACTTTACATCAGACATGAGAAAATTTTCTTTCCTCCTGGGACACTAAACCACAGATAACAATCCTCTAAAAAAATCTTTTTTGAATTTTTTTGGGTCACTAGGCACTTCTTGTGCTATATGAATGATGAGACTGGAAGAGTAATTACGCTTTCCGACTATCTTAATGGATTATGAAAAATAATAAGCTCTTACCAGGAGATAATTAGGATGTGTAAGTACCAGAGTTGGCGAGACTGGGCACAGTTGATTATTACCTCTGGCGAGAGGCGATTGAAGTAGAAGGGCAAATTATTCCAGTGTGTGAGCAATAGCTGCAGACTGGCTCAAACCAAGCCCCCCCATTTGTGAAGATCTTAATTGGTAGATGTGCAGATTAGGAAAGGAGCAGCCCCTTCTGCACGTACACAGAAAGACAGTCAGTTTCAAAGAGCCTTGTTCTGGTCAAATTAAGTTCCCCTCCAGTTGAGTTTTATCATCAGGACTCTTAACTGGGCGTTGGATGCTTGTTTGCTCTCATAAGCGCATGAACTGGGTTAATGATGTCCGCTAGGACCTGCCAAGGAGGGGAGTTTAATGCTATTCCTGCTGGTATCAGCACAGATACTATATATCATATACTACATGTATATATGGACCTCTTTTTTCCTGGATTGGAATTCACTTGCGACCACTTATTACATATAATATGGGACAAGGGAGGTTATATCCATTAACTGCTTCATTTCAAGCACTTTTTAACAAGCCAACATTTTCCAGGAAAAAGTTTAAGAAAATGCATTCACAAAAGTTTTTACTTCACGTTTTTAACAGCCTAACCCTTATCCTTTACTCTGGGTGATCCACTGACCACACTCTCAAACTGGCTTTGTAAAGTTAATATAAAGTAAAGCAAGCAGGACAAAGAAACAGCAGTTGATCCATTAAGGCAGTGACAGGCTACAATGGAATCAGCCTTACATTTACACTGAAAGTCATCACTTTTCTCCTCTCATTTACTGGTTCATTACAAATCCAATGTGCAGAAATACAGAGTGCAAACAGATGATGTGTAACTGTCTAAATACTTAGTGTAAATGTACTTATTTAAGCCACACAGCTAAGTGCAGAAACTGCAAATACAACCCATTTCATCATCCCTGTTCACTCTCTCTTTTGAACTTAGACCAGGCAATTTGAGCAGCTGCATCATACTCAAAATGAGAAAGAGGATGAGGATTAACCTGAATCTTTTACAGTCAGGAAGGAGTGGTGAAGGAGTCTGGATCTGGGGAGGAGATGTTGGGAAAGCCACCGTGTGAGCCTGTTAGTCACAGTACGACTCCACCCTGATGCAGACACAGTTGGGTAAACACTGCTTGGTCAGGAAACCACATGGGACTCTGAGACTACCTCTCTGCAATCCCTAGCCAAAAAAAAAAAAAACCTCTGATACACCTCTTAATGCACCGTAAACAAGCAGGGTAAAAATCATCCACTCCACCTTGAGGCTGAAAATGGAGGCTGAGGACAAAAACTAACAGGAAAACAGCAGAAGCCTCACCTTGGTTTTGTTTTGCATAATTAGCAAATCAATGCTGTGTAGATTGGTCTTCCATCTCAAGGTCGGTGAAGCGAATACAACGAATAAGAATGAAAGAAAAAGGGAAACATCTCTAACACACACAAAATAACAGGCTCAAAGTATTTACAAGAATACAGGACGTGCAGATGATATCAATTTTTGTAATTAATTAATGAGCATGTGTTGGCTTTGAGTGACTCATCGGTCATCAGTGATACAAAGCATCGACACAGTTACAACAAATTAATTCAAGACTATTCTCTGTTGGTTTTTACAAACTGGATATGAAACAGTTCTGAGGGAAAAAAAAAAAAAATCAAACATACACTGTACATATTTTCACCAGTATTCAGTGGTCAGAAGGTGACTTTAAAGAGAAGATGTCAGGAGGACAGGGGAAACATGTGCAAGGTCAATCAATCATAATGTAAGTCTGGATAGACAGTCTGACACTCTGATGTGAACAAAAACAATTACTTAATATTCTTACTATATCAACCACTGATATAATGTGCATTCCCCAAATGCTCATAGAAAGTTTCAATAGACACTTTCAATGAAGGCTGAAAAACTGAACAGATTAAGAAAAGGCTTTGCAAAATTTAAAAAGGCCAGTGAAAGTGGAAACAAATAAGGAAAAGGTCCAGGTAGGTAAAAGTTCAATTTCTTGTATTCTACCAACTTTTACCTACAATGTATTTGTTGATTTGTCAAATATTAATGCATGCTGTGACAACTGTCCCCGCTGGCCCACCACAGGCAATTCAAAGGAGTCTGTGACCAGACAAATATTTACACAGATTGGCACCATGGCCCAGGGATAGAAAATACCTACTGCACTGAAGTGCTTCAGCCAAAAACACAACTTTCCTAAACATAATTCAATAACAGAAGTGGTGGATCAGTAGTGATGTAAACAAAATCCTAAAAACAACCCCAAAACAAATAAACATACAAAAAAAACAACACCATTTTCCATTTTAATATAAACACTATAAATTAAAAATTAAATCTAATTTGCCAGTCCCACCCCAAAAGTTCTTGCTTCGTGTTTATTTTATTTAATTTCCATGTGTAACTACAGTAAGTAGCATCCTGAGAAACAGTGATAGATGATGAAACTTGACACTGGAAGTATTTGTTCAATAACTTGATAAAATTTGATATGAATGATAAAATTTGCTAAAGCATTTAATGTGACCATCACCAGTTCAGCTACTATAATTTTACACTTTTAATGGCTTTCAGCAACACATTTCTTTTTGCTCTCTACTGTTTACTACATTTCACACTCTTATATTGAGCCACTTAATGTAATATGTAATGTAATCTAATATTTGCTATTCTGTTTTTTTTTTTTAAACTGCATTTTTTTTTACATTTTTTCATATTGAAAACAATAATCACTAAGAGTGATTCAGAAAAGCTCTATCAAGAGAAAAGCTCAGATCAAAAGAGATACATGGGCCCACCAACAGGAGGACGACCCATAGGGGTCTGGTGTCAGTCCAATCTTTGGTTGCCAAAACTACAGGGACATGGAGCATCACCTCTCTGGTGGGGAACAAGCCTGAGCTTGTGCATGAGGTTGTGAGGTACCAGCTAGATATAGTTGGGCTCACCTCAACGCACAGTTTGGATTCTGGAACCAGTCTCCTGGAGAGGGGCTGGACTCTCAGTACACTCTGGAGTTGCCCTCAGTGAGAGGCAGCGGTCAGGGGTGGGTATACTTGTTCTCCCCCGGTTCGGTGCCTGTACTTTGGGGTTTTCCCCAGTGGATGAGAGGGTTGCTCCCCTGTGCCTTTGGGTTGGAGTCCCAACTGTTTGTGCTTATGTACTGAATGACAGTTCAGAGTACCCGGCAATGCACTACAGATGTAAGCACTACATGCGCTACTACAATGTAGAGCGAACAACAGAACAATGGCAAAACAGAGAGAGGAGGATGAAGAAGATAGAAGAAAATCAAGACAGAGACTTTCAAAAGTGTGGGAACATTCCACAGAAAACAGACAAAAAGAGATGCACTGACTACCATTTTCTTGACTGATTCCAATTTCCAATTTTTTTCTAAGTGTGACCTGCCAATACCGATTTTTGCCAATTTCACTTTTCTTCCTAAGAACTGTAACTGACAGCATATATAAACAAAAATCAACCATTCTTTGATGCACAATATCGTTTTGCATCTAAGAAAGTGTCAGGTGTGTCAAACAAAATGGCAATGATATTTCATGGTAACATAAGAATATACTTTGGAAGGTTGGATGCTGTTAATATGAAGTGAAACTTACTCAACTTAAATTCTTTGAAAAAGATCTTTTAGGTGCTTTGCTAAATCGCTAAATTTCCTCCCGTGGTCTGAAAAGCACAGTTCCATAGTTTGCATACTGCTTTTTGCGGATCACCTGGAATGAAAATTACTTCCACAGGCGACTCTGCCTATCTTATCAATGAGTCAGGGCAGAGCTGTTGCCACAGCTGCACTAGTCACCATCTTCCACATGTAGTTTTTCCTGTGCTTGTCATAATTAATACAGATTTCTGTTTTGTCCTTTATATTTTAGTAGTAGTAAGCAAAGGTTTGTAGATGAATTTATCCCAAAGAGAGGCTCACGCATCCTCATGGAAATCAGAATTGGCCAAGGAAATTGCAGCCGGTGCAACTCTACTTTGGAACACTGTCAAACCATCTTGGGATTACTTGAGTATTGAGGTTTGAACAAAACTGGAGTCCATGTAGCTTCAGTGTTGCTGAAGCAAAAGGGGGACAAAAGAATACTAAGACAATCTGAGATTTAACTTTTTTCTCAAGTTGTTAAAGTGATATATTTTCTATTAAGACATGTTAAATTAAACTGAACATCTGTAAAATAGTAGTGTCTTCACTAGGGATCACAGACTTTTGAATCCCACTGTAAGTACACTTAAGTGTCAGGCATGACTGACATATATTTAATAACATATTCATTTCTAAAATTTCCCAGACCTCCACAGGGCCCCTGTGGTTGTCTTGCTACATCAAAAGTGGGCAAACTTATTTGACAGTTTACCTGTCAGTCATAAACTCAGTAAACTCTGAAAAATAGTGCACGAGGCTTTTCCTGCTGTGCTAGGGCCCTTTGCTGACTGACAGCCCTCACAATCACCAGAGGCACAACAACAAGAGATGATGAAATCAGATAAGAAACCAGGGAAGTGCTGCCTCAGCCTTTAGACTGAGTCTGAGAGTGTGAGTGTGTGTGTGTTGGGGGTGGGGTTCATCAGGGAGATAAGCAGCCACGTATTCATAGCAAAGTGCGTCTTCCTGTCTATCTCATCTCCATGTGCTAATGAAATAGCTGGATGATCAAGACCCCATCTCATCTGCTAATAGAAGAGCGACTTTAGCTAAATCCTACCCCATCTCTGGCTTTGTAACATTTTCTCTGAGGGAAATGCAGTGTGAAATGAAAATTAAGTGCCTAGTCATGCTTCCTCTGGAGACTGGCCATATGAATTTGTCATTTTTCAATAGCAGGACTGGCTTGGGCATACTCTTTTCACGTTGCGACAAGTCAGTAATCAGTAACGAGGCATGTCCACTGAGGCTCAGGTGCTGATGGCATTACATGCTTGCATGGACTTTGGTGTTTTAATATTATCTTATAAGGATCATATCTGGTACCTGTATGCCTGCTAATCTAGCTTGTAACAATATTTCATCCATTTAATAAACAACGTTCCACACTCACCTCATTATTGTTCTCATCACATGCTGTGCAGAGAGTAAAGACTGGAAAGATTTTTATCTACCAAATCTTACTTTTTGGCAAGGGCCCTCCTCTCTTCAGGGGTATAATCAAGAGATCCTATTGCACCCTCTCCTTTTGTTGGCATGAATCCGATTATAGCTATTAGGGCAGTACGAACTGAAAAAAAAAAAGAAAAGACAAAAAGAGACAAATTAAAAAAAGCAGACCACATTCAACATTGCTCAGAAGTAAAACAGAGAATGTTAAATTACACGACCAACGTGTGGTTATGTTCAGAACCCATGTTACATAATGGGGAACGATGCTTTGTCTTCCGAGTGTAAGCCTCTCCGAGGACGTCCACCTTACATTTGTACTTACTTCCAGGCTGTCATTGACTGCAAAGGATTTTCATCCAATTGTTAAAAACAACACTTGCATTTAAAATTACGTTAGTAATTAGCTCAAAATCAAAAAGCTCAAAATCAGTTGATTTTGAGCTTTTTGATTCTTCTGAAAATGGGGGACTGTTTAAAAATGGCTGTAGTTCCTGAACAGTTAATGAAAAATTTTTGTAAAACCCTTTCAATTGAAGCTGAAAGTCTATACTTCAATCATATATTGATCGTTTGAATTAAAATCCACTGTGGTGGTGTACAGAGGCAAAACTACAAAATTTGTCTTTGTCCAACAAATTATGAATCTCCATCCATTCATTTTCTTCTGCTTTTACAATTCAGGGTCATGGGGGGCTGAAGCCTATTCCAGGTGTCATACGACGAGAGGCAGAGTACACCCTGTACAGGTTGCCAATCTGTCGCAGGGCTAACACATGATTATGGACCTAATTGTATATAATATATTGTTAGTGTCTGGTTTGTTGGTCCTCAAATATGGAAAAACAATTGGAAATTTGTCACTTCAGCTCAATGTCATTATGCTGAATTTTCATTAAGTTTTTGGGTGCAAGAGATAACAAGAAGTCTTACGTGTCATATGACTTCTTATGGGAAGTAAAAGTTTATTAAAGCCCAACTAGACATCTTGAAAAGAACCAGAGGTCAAAAATAGAGGGTTGCAAGAACTTTTGGTGCTGCAGGTGTTATGCGAGTTATTCTAGTTGGAGGTCCCAAAACACCTTTGATTTCCTCTGGCAAATTAAGAGTAACATGTTTTGGCAATCAATATGTTCTGGTGACACCTTCCTCTGGTATTCAAGATATATCAATACATGTCAAGTTCTGTAACAGCAATCTTAAAATAATGTGCTAGCTTGCAGTGCCCCTCTACCTAGTCTTTCTAACATAGCAGGGCAGTGCAGCTCTCATTCTGTGTTTTGCCAGATAGCAACTGTGTTGTTCCGTGACTCTATGCTTGACTAAAGTGAAATACAACTATTTATTATGTGTTATATGGCAACTGTGTTTATAATCTCAGCCCTGAAGATATGTTTATATTGTGTGTGACATAACTTAAAAAACAAGACTAGTCTCTCAGTCAAGGTTTAGTTACAACTCTGGGTGAATATAAAGTCCTTCTAGAAGTGACTCAGAAAACCATCTTGAAATGACTGGGAATTTATTCGAAGAGTTATTTTGAATCATTATCTAATATTAACTTTAATTTCAATAGTCGCTACATGTACAGTTAGGTTCATAAGCATTTGGACAATGACAGTTTTTGTAATTTTGTCAAATTATGCAGCTGCAGTGTGGGCTGTGATGAAAACCCATTAAATAAATTGGATTATCATTTCAATTAAGTGACCAGAGAAGCCAAAGTAAGAGCAGAAACTTTGTTGTTTCTACCAGTGAATTTAAGTGTGTACTCTTTGATTAACACAAGAGGAAGCAGCACATTTTAGTAGCAGCTAGTCTGTCAAAATAAGTCTCTTCGGTGCAAACTGTCTTACTTCAGTTCTCATGAACTGCCATCTCTAATTGTGCGCACAGCCTATGATCAATTTATGTGAATGTGACAAAATATGCATAGAAAAAAAAAATACACTCAGCTGGGCAATAAAATATTGCAGCTCATATTTTCAAAAATAAACAGTATTAAGTATAAACAGACCATAAAACAGCTTGAGGAAAATTGTGTAAACATATTTATAAATAACTATACAAATCTAAATAAATAGGAATATGTAAAATATAAGAATTTAAATCTTTCTCAAAGTGACATCAGAAAGAATGTTTGAATTAGTTGGCTATGCTTTATTAAATATGCAGGCATAGCATATGAACTAAAGCAGCAGCCAACAGTAGTGAGCATAAACCTGGAATCGCTACAGCTGGCCTGCCTGTGTCGGTCGGATCTCAGTGCAATTATCAAGCCAGGCCTCCTGCGGTCATTCCAAACAGGATCAGACACAACTTGTAGACAACACTCTTAGAACCCAGCAGGGAAGTCAAATCTCTAAGGCATGGCTAGCCATGTGACCTGCAGTTTGTTGGTAAAATGAAATTCAGAGCAACCTTTGTCTTTGATTTAATTCTGTTATTGATGTAAAACTCTTTTTTGGTTATGAGAGGGGGCGAGTAGAGAAAAATGCTTTGAGGAAGATGCACCATCTCCCACTGAGTTTCCACAGATTAAAGTTCCATGCTGAGAAGTAACATGAAAGCAGAACTCGGCAAATGGACCGAATGCCAGTTAAGAACTAAAATGAGTTATTGGTACTAAAAAATAATCAATTTTTACTATTGAGGTATAGAAAAATGCTCTTATACCAAGACCCTTAGGACTAGGTAATCGATCAAGCAACAGCTCCAGACATGCCATGCTGTATAGTATACCACTGCTTATGTACATTGTTTAGGCCAACACTGAAGCAGAGGTCTGAAGTGAGCTTTTTCATTAATAAAACTATTAAGTACTATAACAATCTAAAGTTCATTAAACACTGAAATAGGGATTCTTGGGTGCCTACTCATAGTGCAAGGCATTTGCAATACAACATACTAACTTACACTATTTTCATGTTCTTCTTAAAAATGTTTTTAATTAAACAAACAAAAAAAAAAAAAAAAAAAAAATTTAAACATTAAAAG
>VUQI01000103.1:39297-52990 GCA_015106735.1 Paratilapia polleni | reverse complement strand
AACACATTACCCAGTACTTATCAGTATAGATATCCAGCATGATTTTTTTTTCCCACTGAGATCTGATGTGTTTTCAAAGTGTTCCTTTAATTTTTTTGAGCAGTGTAACCCTCTGCATAGTGTGATGAAAATGCAGATTATGCTTAATGCTTTTTTTTGCTTGTTTTGTTCAGGGTTTTTATTTGTTTTTTGGGCACAATTTCAAACTGATTTTAACTGACCAAAACTCCTTGTTATTGTTCAAATCAAATTAAAATTCAGTGCCTACCAGTTTGCCTTCACAAATTTACAAAAGCAAACAAGCAAGAAATGCAAAAGTTAGCATTTGCTATAATCACCTACAGTATTAGCAGCATAATTTTCAAATCCAAGGAATATAGCTAACTACAGTGGTGTGAAAAAGCGTTTTCCCCCTTCCTGTTTTCTTATTTTTTTACATATTTGTCACACTTAAATGTTTCAGATCAACAAAGAAATTTAAATATTAGACAATATTTTTGTTATTAAGGGAAAAAAAATCCAAACCTACATGGCTCTCTGTGAAAAAGTAATTGCCCCCTAAACCTAATAACTGGTTGTGCCACCCTTGGCAGCAACAACTGCAATCAAGCTTTTGCAATAACTGGCAATGAGTCTTTCACATCACTGTGGAGGATTTTTGGCCCACACTTCTTTGCAAAATTGTTTTAATTCAGCAACACTGGAGGGTTTTCGAGCATGAACGGCTAGTTTAAGGTCATGCCAAAGCATCTCAGTCACATTTATATCCAGACTTTGACTAGGCCACTCCAAAACCTTCATTTTGTTTTTTTGAGTCATTCAGAGGTGGACTTGCTGGTGTGTTTTGGGTCATTGTCCTGCTGCATATCCCAAGTGCTCTTGAGCTTCAGGGAACCAACTGATGACCAGACATTCTCCTTCAGGATTTTCTCGTAGAGAGCAGAATTCATGATTCCATCAATTACAGCAAGTCGTCCAGGTGCTGAAGCGGCAAAGCCGACCTAGACCACATTACCACCACCATGTTTGACTGTTGGTAATGCTGTGTTAGTTTTACGCCAGATGTAACGGGACTCAAACCTTCCAAAAAGTTCAACTTTTGTCTCGTCAATCCACAGAATATTTTCCCAAAAGTCTTGGGGATCATCAAGATGTTTTTTGGCAAACGTGAGACGAGCATTTATATTCTTTTTGGTCAGCAGTGGTTTTCTCCTTGGAACTCTCCCATGGATGCCATTTTTGCCCAGTCTCTTTCTTACTGTTGAATCATGAACAATGACCTTAACTGAGGCAAGTGGGGCCTGCAGTTCTTTAGATGTTGATCTGGGTTCTTTTGTGATCTCCTGGATGAGTTGTCGATGAGCTCTTGGAGTAATTTTGGTAGGCCGGCCACTCCTGGGAAGGTTCACCACTGTTCCAAGTTTTCTCCATTTGTGGATAATGGCTCTCACCGAGGTTCACTGGAGTCCCAAAGCCTTAGAAATGGCTTTGTAACCCTTTCCAGACTGATCGATGTCAATGACTTTGTTTCTCAGCTGTTCTTGAGTTTCTCAGCTGTTTGTTTAGATCGTGGCATGATGTGTGGCTTTTTGAGATCTTTTAGCCTACTTCACTTTGTCAGATAGGTTCTGTTTAAGTGATTTCTTGATTCAACAGGTCTGGCAGTAATCAGGCCTGGGTGTGGATAGTGAAATTTAACTTTCCCAAAAATATGGTTAATCACAGTTAATTCATGAGCTAGGGGGGGGCAATTACTTTTTCACATAGGGCCAGGTAGATTTGGATAGCTTTTTTAATAAATGGAATCATCATTTAAAAACTGCATTTTTTATTTACTCAGGTTATCTTTGTGTAATATTAAAATCTGTTTAATGATCTGAAACTTTGTAACTATGTTTCTCTTGCCCATGACCTGACTGAAAGCATGCAAAATGCAGCCATCATTTTTTTGCAAATAAAAATTTATGTCACAAAAGTATTTTTATAAAGGTGTGTTATTACAAAACTACAGAGGTCAATGAGGTTAAGCAAACCACTTACAGAGAGAGTACATTAAATACGAAGCCACTTTTATTTTGACATGTACTGCTACTAGTCTATGATAAACAGCCATTAAGATCAGATACAGGTAATTGAGGACAAAGGCTTTAAAACAGAGGAGCACTTTGGCCTCCCTTATAGACAGGCAGGAATTTATGATTAATAGCTAGTCTGTCTCCTACTGGTAGATTCTTGCCCTTTTCACTCTTGTCTTCCTCTCTCTCTCTCTCTCTCAACCTATGTTTGTGCCTTCATTCTTTTTTCTCCTTTCTTTCTCTGTCAAGGATACTAACAAGACTAGTGTCATAAACTCAGACAAGAGAGAAAAAGTAGTCTTTAGACCTATTGTGAGGTCCACTTTTATTGCCTACTGTGATGTCACAGTATTATTTAGTTGTATAGTTTAGGATATTGAGAGAAAGCCTTCAGAGCATTTTTTCCAGTCTGAACACAGTTTGAAGTGCTCTTGTGTCATTACCTTAGTACATTATTGAAAAATACAGTTATCCATTATGTAAAGCTCAAATTCCTTTAAGTATACATACCACACATTACTGAACAATGATAAATTTTTGAAATTCTGCATTTTTTTTAATAGGACAGAGTAAATAAGGCTATTTACTAACAGCTTTCTTCCAAGGCACACGCACATGCTAATCCTTATTTAAAACAATTACAGACTTCTAAAGTATATACATAAGAGCAAACTTCAGTTTCATTGGTCTTCTATTCTGATAGCAGGCATGAGTAATTGACACATCTAATGGCAATTTTAAATTACTCAACCATGTAAAATGTTAGTAACTGTGGCTTTGTCACAGCTGAAAGCAACAAAATTGCCACCTGATACATATATTTCATGTCTTAACCTTCATATCCCCAATACCAGAAATCTTGTGCCCCCTTAATGGAACTTACTTCTTAGTGTTACACCCATATGAAATCACAAGTGTTCCAAAAGGGAAAATAATAGGGCTTTGATGGAGAGCTTTGACAATAATACAGTTGTAGCATGTTACTGGCTAGTATAAAATTATTATGAATAAAAAGTTATGCCAGTTTCAGGTGACATTAATGACAGATGAGAGCCAAACTTCCTTATGGACATCGTCCCCTAATAAGGCATGAAATGGATTTAATAACATGTTTGGCACATTTTTTCTTGCTGTAAATTAATAATAAAAGTGCCTTGTTTGTTAACTAAACGCAAAGATAAGGGTCCTCTGTAATGCAAGTCAAAGGAGAGACAAACAGCTCTCTATGAATCTAATCACACAAGAGAAAAACCAACACAGTAATTGCAGAAGACCCAGCGGTGACCCTACATCAGTTATATTACAGACTTCAAAGAGTTGGAGGAAGATGTCAAGAGATCTTAAGAAAGATGTCAAGAGAAAAGGCATTCTTAGCTGATCATTTCAGGCATGCCCAATCTGATGAAGACAAGAATCAGTCAAGTGTGAATACGTCTAGTCTGAAATACAACAGCTGCCCTTGTCTGTTGGAGTGCCATCAGACAGGGATCTGACCTCAAGTTGACGTAAGGACACCGGCTGTAATCCCAAGGTACTCACAGCTGAAGAGTGGGACATGACAACTTCAAATCTTTTGAAAGTATTTTGGACAGATTAATAAAAGAGGATGTGCAAAAATGATTTGGGGAATTTAATCTTATTCCATCAGCTACATATACCCAATTCAAGGGTCAGAAATTCATACAACTGATAGTCATGTACATGTTTTCATTTTTTAAGAATTACCTGACCAAATGCAACCAATTAGTATATGTTATGTATTGTCCTTTAAAGGTGCTGGTCGAATTTGAGCTTCTAGCTGTAGCTTCAAATTTGACAGACAGACATGAAAATGGTATCAATCTTCTTATCGAACTCACAGCAAGAGTCAAATGAGCATACTTCCCAACTACTCCTTCAAGAGGGTATACATTTTACTCCAGACCAAACAATAGAGTAAAAGACGGGGGTGGAAAGAAACGCACAAAGTTTGTTAAGCAAAACTGGACACATTCATTCCATCTTCACTCACCTTGTTGAAGAATTTTCCCAAAGTATTTGTGGTGGCTGGTGCAGTTCCACCTGCGGTACCTGAACTGGTACTGACATTCCCTGACACCCAGCCTGGCTCCTTTGGCCACCTCGTTGATAATCTCTGGCTGAGTCTGGCACAGCTCAGCCTGCTTCCCTGCCAGACGCTTTGCCTTCCTGCAAATGCTGTTGGGGTCCATGACCAGTGGACTGCCCACTGCCCTGTTTAAATAATGTTAGAGAAGAAGAAGAACAATCTCTAAGCAGCATGACAACAATAGTGAGTTCACATGGCTTATTTTGTCACTCAGTAAACTATGCAGCTGCAATCATCAGTAGCCACAAACCAATTCAAGTTTTTTTTTTCTTTGGCTCCTAAGCCTGCCAGTTCTACCCACCACATCTCAGCCATGCGACAATGTGCTTCTTGAATAAGCATGTGGGAGACAACAGCATAGTTTCCCAGAGGAATCCTAACTCTGACATCAGATTGACAAGTTTATATTTTGTTATTGGACTGTACTCGGAAGAAATGTGTGGTCCTTAAAAAGTTGGAAGTCATATAGTTGGATGTCCCTTAGCAGAAAGGCCATTTAGAGTTGATTTTAATGCTGCTTAAGTTGATTTTGGTTAAGCAGAAGGCAGACTTTCTAGATTTCCTGAAGATACAGCTTCTCTGTAGATGTAATAGCAGTTAAGAGCTTTCCCACTTAAACCACAGATACCCCTCAAACCAGCCCTCCTTCAATGAATCTGTGCATATTATATTACAGAAAAGAAGATGTTTAAATGTGTGGGAAAATACATCAGGCTGGCTTCATGTAGTTTAAATATTTAAAACATTAATATATATATACATATTTCTTGCACTTGATGAATACAACTGTGATCTTCCTGAACAGCTTTGACAGATTAGTGTATATAATACAGATAAATAGTTTATTCTAACTCTTAATGGGAAAAGGGGAATTGGCTCTGCCACTAAGAATCACTGCCAGCATTTGTGGACACTTCAGTGGCATAACGGGAAAGTGGCTTTATGAGATGACTTTATTTCCACTCTTTTCCTTTCCTTAGCTATTACCCACTCATCCCCGAATTAGCCTACCGCTAATTTGGCATATATAGAACACCTATTCTGATGCCCTTCCATTCATTTAACCCATCTCTCTCCTGCTTCTACTTCACATTTTTTGTCCCTGAATCTCAGCAGATGTGATCCATAAGTGGAGGTTTTACAATAAAATAGGGAGGGAAAGAGAAAGCAAGGGCGAAGACAAGGAAAAGGCTAAGTCATAGTTTTTCATTCAGCCTTGTCCCTGTTAATAGCACCTCCTGATATCATTCATCTGCCTTGAGAGTTTGTTTTAAGAAGCAGAACTAACACTCCTGCCAATTCTCTCCCTTGGCGGTCTGATACACAGGACACACACGTGCATCTACAGTCACTCCTGCACAGTTTGTATGTTTTTTGAAAACATATCTATTTTTAGATTGATATAACAATTTATATGACAGGCTAACATGTCAGCAGATGATAGAATGAAAATACCTTTCATAGGAAACCTTGTGCCAGGCTCTTTGCTGAAAGGCAGGTCTGGAGGCAAAATGACCAAATACAGTACCACGAGGACTTCATTACTTTACAATAGCAGAGAGTACATTTCAAAAGTACCTAATCATCCATTAGATTTAGTGTGCAATGTGAAAAAGCTGAATATCATGCTATATATTGAAAATGCACTGGCATATAGCAGTACATACATGCACTATCTACACACACATAATTGTGGGACACCCGCTACTCCATTTCTTCTATGATTACTGAGAGTGTGTTGACAACACTGCTATGGAAACAATGCTGTATTTTTATTACAAGTGTTCTGTGTAAACAGTGCAGCTGTGAGGCTACAATGTGTGTTTGTGCGTGGTGATCCCACAGATAATTCAATCATACAGACAGTGTGTAGGTGTTAATTAGCAGGTACAGGTAAAATACTTAGCAACATACACTCCCTCTCAAGAACCACTTATTATCTACTCACTGCCATCAGGAAGCATGTGTGAGAGAGAGGAAGAGATTAATGTAAAATTAATGTCTATGCATGCAGGTGTATACCTTTTCAGTCTGTCTGGGCTTATATTGATGCAAGAAAGACAACTGGCTTGTTTGTGCTTATGTCTGTAAGAGTGCTCGCTGCGTGTGCATGTGCCAGGGGTAGCGCTGGGAAGCCAGCTCTGTCAGCAGCTCACAAAAGCCAGGGTGGTTTTTATAATGGGAGGTGTAGAACCATAAAACTAGTGAATGTACTGGAGGGAGTTTTATTTTCTGAGTCCTGTGTCCCCGACATACAAAGAATTAGAGAGACAGAGGCAATTAGAGGACTCATAAGCAAAACATCCAAAAATCCCTTAGATAGACAGAGAGAGAGAGACAGACAGACAGAGAGACTGCACAGTATGCAAAGGAAAGAATAAAGAAACATTGTATCTAATATTAAAGGAACAAATCTGCAATAAGATCAGTTGTCCACTAGTACTTACTACTGATGAGTCATTTGGCTTTAACTGATGACACTCTATAAACTAAACTACGCTATGCACTACACAATCTCGCCCTAAAAAAATGTGGTGATGGTCATCTTTACAGAATGCATTTAGTATTCTGTTATTTCCTTGTCTCTCTGTCTAAAAGGATGCAATACAGGTTTTTCCCCTGTACTTCAGTTCACAGTTTCTGTCATGCATTAAAAGTTGTTGTTTTTTTCTCCTGGAATGATCATAACACACCATGTGTTCAGGGCTGATAAGGAATTCATATGGAACTTGCCAACACTTTTGCTTTCTGTTTGGTAAGTCTCCTCATGTGACACAGTGTGATATTTGCAATATTTTATCTGTATAAGCAGCACCTTTTCTTTCTTCTCTCTTTGTGTAACTGCTCTCAATCAATCAAAGTAACATAACATAAGATATTCCCATGCTTCAATCTGCTTTTAACTTATATATGTGTTTATACAGTATAATGAAGTCAGTGTATTCGCCAGTAATCAAAGGTTGAGGCTTTTGACCACTCAAAATGCTCAGTTTCTGAGTTTTTTTCTACCCGTGAATCTGTATGTCAAAGAGATATATCATCATCTCTATGGGAAATATGGCCATCTCAGTCAAACAGCTCTGGCTGTAAATACAGAAGCACCATCCATCTGCTACTCTAACCTTCTGTTTGCAAGAGGCAGCCAAACAGAAGAAATTTGGCTTTGAGAGAGGGTGGATTTAAAAGGGAGAGAAATGGCTTGCTGCAGACAGTGAATGAATAGAGTAGGTACACAAAAGCCCAGTGTGAGATAAATATGGATTAATTCAATTCAATTCAATTTTATTTGTACAGCGCCAAATCACAACAACAGTCGCCTCAAGGCGCTTTATATTTTAGGGTAAAGACCCTACAAATTAGACAGAAAAGACAGAAAACCCCAACAATCAGACGACCCCCTATGAGCAAGCACTTGGCAACAGTGGGAAGGAAAAACTCCCTTTTAACAGGAAGAAACCTCCGGCAGAACCAGGCTCAGGGAGGGGCAGCCATCTGCTGCGATCGGTTGGGGATGAGGGGAAACAGAAGAGAGCAGAGCGAGACAGGACAAAAAGGCACACCTATAGGAGAGAGACAGAGTTAATAATAGCTAATTATTATTTTGAAGAATTATGCAAAGCTACTCTAGTAGAGTCCAAGGAAAAAAATGGAGCTGGATATGAGCATTAAAGTTCCCCTTTAAGGTTGTACCATACAGCACAGTTCCTTCTTCAGCTGCATAATAATTGTTATTGTATACTTTGCTATAATTACAATAATTAACTTGCTAAAGACAAGCAGAAACAAGCAACAGCGTGACTTAAATATAGTCTAATTACGAAGCTAACCTTTATTTAACTCAAGTGAGAGGGTTTTACAAGTTTTGACAATTAGGAGTGATATCAGCGTAATTAAGTAACAATATCGTGCAACTCTTTGACACAGTAGGATGAAATCACCCCTTCATTTCAGCTGCTGACTGGTTGGGTAATGTGTGTTTGACAGATTTAGAAGTTTAGAAAAAGGGCATGAGGAGAGTGGGAATGTTGGAAGTGGGGTGAACTCAGGTGGAAAAGCACATTGCTGAAGATATACCCAAAAATGGGGTGCATTAATTGGATAATGGGATCAACGTGCTGTAAGTGCCCAGCATTCTTGCCCTTGTTTGGAGACCGAAACATTATAGTGTGCATCCCTGTGAGGAATGGTAGACTGTGGGAACACTTCACTGTAGACTCCAAAAAGTGCGTATTTCAGGTGCAAAGAAAAGTAGACAAATAAAGATACGTTTAAAAAAATGTTTGTAATGTTATGAAAATAGCTGTGGAAAGCGAAAATGATCCAAGCAGGTGCATTTATTACAGTGCAGACATACATACAGATAAAAGCTCCCATACACTTGCAAGTAGGAACTTCAAAGTGAGGCAGTAATCAGATCCTCTCCATGCAAAGTGCTACTGTTCTTCAGTCTGTCATTAATGATACAGCTCTTGAACAGATAACTCAGTGCACAACACCAAGAAGGAAGTTCAGTCATTGATAGTATCAGGAGCTTTGAGGAAACACTGTCTCGCATGAACAGTTCTTCTTGAAGATAAAAATCCAAGCACAGGCAGAAAAACATAGCAGTCAGAGATAAAACAAGACAAGACTCTGAATCAAAAGTACTCAAAGGCACTGATAGGAGGACTATCACTGGTATGACAAATACTCAGCTGGTCCAATCAAGAACTAAGCATTTACAGTTTGTTTGTCTGCAGCTTTTTTAAAAGGGGTTATGCCTGATTCATTCTTTGTACTATTGAATAAAGAAATACAATTCAGCCATGATAAAAGGCTTTGGATTAACAGTTTTTCACAATTAAGATAATCATAATGAAAATATTTGAAATAGATGTCTCATTTAGTGTTTTCTGGCCCCAGAGGTGGGTCACAAAGAGATTAAACATTGGTGCTCATAGAAACCTCCTGTTTCATTAAAAATCTCACGCCACCATAGATATAGAGCTGTGCTGTACGGGGCCCTTCTCTTTTTTTCACTCCACCCACGAATGAGTGAATTTCATCCCTCCTTAATCCCTCAAATATGCTGGAGATGAATACAGTCACGACAAGTGCTAGTCTGAGACGCCAGAGTAAAAGAGACAAAGGGAAAGGGTCAGCAGGAGTATAAAGATGGAAAAAGATGCTGGGGGTTCATTACAGAATAAAGTGGAAAGAGAGATGAGTAAGATAGTTCATATGTGATGTAAATATGCCCAATTCAAAACACATGTAAAACTATCTGCTGTTCCAAACTAAATTTCAAAATGGGGGCAAATTCAGTGAGCTCCCAATACTTGCTTTGCTGTTTTTCTGACCCTTCAGCCTGAGACATGTCAATCACTTTCAAACATGTTTGATTGTGCTGTTGTTGCTAATGTAAAACAATGTTGAAACAGTGATTTGTTGCCATAAAAAGTTTTAGTACGCATTGTGTATGAGCAATAGCAATTAAATGTGACCATCAGGAAACCAGCAACACCACGTTAATGTTACATGAGAAAACCATTATTCTGTTTTAACAACAGTGGCACACCCAATGACACTGACAATTAACAGATACAGTCATACTGAGTCAAAATATGGATATATTCAGATAAGTGCATGAACAAGCTCAACGCTTCTGATGGAATATGGAAGGCAGAGCTTGTTAACTGATATGAAAGTGTGTGTTTTTTTAAATCACATGCAAGTGAGACCAAGAGGACTCATCAACATCAAATATAAAACTTAACTGAAAGTGAATAATACCAACATACAGCAGCTAAACAGGGGCAGCTACACTATCGCTTTCCATTTAACAACAGCGAATACCATCAGCAGATGTTTATCACTGAAAGAGAAGCAAGTTGCGGTTGCCATAGTCAGTGATATCTGTCAACAAACTAACTGACATGAATGTTTTACAGTACCAGATTTTCTATACAATGTGAAGACATTTCGACCATTTGCATCAGACACTTTTATAGCAAAATTACGTGGCCACAGATGTTAGTAAGTTGCTTTGCACTGCCACCGACAAAATATAGTTTCTTCTGGAAAAAAATAGTAATTCACTTGAATTCACTTCTCAAAGTTTATGTTAACAGAAAGAGCTTCAACACATACTTTCACGATGAAAAACTTTGTACTGATATTTGACTGAAATACAGGCAGCGTGATAGATGGCAGCAGATTAGACATCTGTGAAAGGTTTTAAGTTGATGCACAAACAGTCCAAAAGAGCAGGCAAATAGGAATTAAAACTCCTGATTCCTACTTGCTACATAAATGTGCAAGACATCAAAACCTATAACACTGCAACCTAACATTAACACCTGCTTCAGCCATTAAAAGGTATTAGTTGGTATCACTCCTATGCAAATGGCTAATATGGCCCTCATATGGTTTTGTTTGCAGTTATCATCTGATTAAATCATTGTAGTTGCATAGAACACATACAGGAGTGTTTGCAGATAAAACAACTAAGTCCGCATTCAGAAGTGGCGTTCCTGGAGTGTTACCTAGGAACTTGGGTCTGTGTCCTAGCTTGGACTACTCTTTTTACTCTTTCCTTTCTGAGTTTTCATTTAGATGCTGTTTATTTAGACACTAAAAGTACTTAGGTTGAATTTGTCGGACAAAACTGCAAAGGTAGTCTACGGAGTCTTGGTTAATTTCTGTGTTTACCCAATTTGAGGCATAATCATGGGAGTGATGACAAGTTCCATTTAATGAGATGGCGACAGAAATGTTACACTTACATTATAAGCTAGCTTCTGCTGTTGCCAGCTATTTTCAAATGTGTTCTACCATCTTGTTTTTAAATGGCGTCCTAACATGCATCACAAAGGCTCAATCATAAATTTGCTCCTCTTCCTTAAGTAGATATTTTGACATTTTTTGAACAGTCTTTGCCCTCTGCTCTGTGTTTTGTTTATTGACATTGTAATATGCTGTTGGCATGAATGTCTACAAAAATATATGCTGAAAAGTGCACACACACTAACATGCACATAAACAATTTGATGTCAGTTCTTTACTGTACATAATGCCAAACCCACATTGTCATTTAATCTTTATCTTAATCCATCTGCCTGGTCCTGATTAGACATTTAGCTTTTCAGACCAGGACTGGAGTAGACAAGATAAGATCTGTTACAACTCTCTAGTGGTGATGATGGTGGTTTTGACTATACATTCCATGCAAGTGTATAAAAGTGTGTGTTTGTTTGTGTGTGTGTATATGAATATACATTCCCATAATGTGTGACAGAATAAGTGTGTTTGTACATCTTGGAGTGCATGCTGGACTCACACACACACACACACACACACACACAAAGGAGAGAGCTTAAACACACATGCACCAATGCAGTGTGTGCGCACCTGTGGCACGCTCTGTGCGGGCTGTCCGCCAGTT
Organism: Paratilapia polleni; assembly: GCA_015106735.1. Lineage (NCBI taxonomy): Eukaryota > Metazoa > Chordata > Actinopteri > Cichliformes > Cichlidae > Paratilapia > Paratilapia polleni. Next base: position 41,385 of record VUQI01000103.1, on the reverse strand, counting down.
CAGGACTGTGACGGACACACAAACAACAAAGTTGGCCCTGCTAAGCACCGCAGTCAAAACTAGCATAAGAGAGCAAAGACATTCCTCACTCCTGTCTGAGTCTCTGAGCTTTGCTCTCTGCTCTCAGGCCAAATGATTAGAGCGCTTTAATCAGCAGAGGCACTGAAAGGACAGCTATCTCCCAGCATTTCATCTCGCTCACTCTGCGTCTCTCATTGCAGCTCTCTCTTTTCCTTCATCAACAACCTATCTGTATGATAGGCATTTTCCTTCAAAAGACAACTATGGCAAAAGACATACAGAGATAGAAACATTCAAAAGGAGCAGAGCATGAGACGGAGAAAGAGAGATGTATGATGGTATGTCCAGCATCTTTCAACAGAGGGAATCATTGTCCTGGCAGACAGGAGAGCAATCCACAGGTGTGGTTTCACCCTAGCTGCACCACAGTTGGCCACTCTATGTGTGTGTGTTTCTGTGCTAGTGTATATGCCCACTCATTTATATGTGTGAGTGAGTAAGTGAGCCAGAGAACAAGCCAGTGAGTGAAAGAAGATGACAGCGTATGTCAGTGGGGATAAAAAGGAAGTAGCTGATTTCTTAGTGTTGATTCCCTTAATCCGCTGCAGCCTTATTTAAAACAAATGTCCCAAGTCATGTATATGCTGTCAATTGAACACTGACATAAGCATTACAGAAATGAAATACAGTATGACAGAGGAGGCAATTTGTGTCAGTACTCTTTCTTGTACTGATTTGCACTCAGATGGGCAGATTTAACCCAAATAAACCAATGAATTGAAGGCGATGAAGCAGACTACTGACCCCTGTATGGATATTATTTCTCTCTTTCCTTCCACAGCTGGGTACCAGCACAGTTCAGCAAAAGATAAGCACTTTTCTAGCTGGCATTGACATAGCTGGCTAAATAATAAACACTCTGTTTTAGCCCTACAGCCACACCAAGTCTGAAAAGAACTTCTGTCTCTGAAGATCCAATTCTTACATTAAAGCCTGATAGAGGAAAACTGGGTGGTGGTAAATAAAGGTGGTTATGATGGTAGTTTTCCTTCACCTTTAGACCAATTTTGGTTCACTTATTTTAGATGTCAATATTACCAGTTGCATAGTACACACATTGTTATTAACATGTACTAATGTTTTGAGTTGAAATCAAATTACTGTTTTATTCTTGTTTAGTTGACTGAAAATATAAAACAGAGAAAAAACATGTTAAAGAGAACAAATTATTGTTTGGGCTTTATGATGGAGAGCCAAGCTGAACACAGGAGAGGTTTAACCAACTGAGACACAGCTGTCTGTCTCTTTTTGTAATAAAAGCTGGCGGTGACAGCCTCTAGTTTGCCATCAAAAACACAGAACAAAAACATGTTTGGGATTTTTTTTTTTAAGCTGGATTGTGAATACACCTCGTAATGCATGTAAAGTCCATTTTTGGATTTACCGACCTTAGTTTGGATACAGTCGTAGATTCTTGATCAGTGACACTTGAACCCTTGACCTCTTATTATTACTATTTTCGCTCACTTTCGTACCCTGTAACCCAAGCATTGATCCTACTGGTCTATCAATATACTACGTTAGCCCTGCATTATAATAGAAGCAGAGTCCACACAACAGATCAATCCCTTTACCAAATTCAAGCTAGAGTCAGTACAGCTTGTGGACAGGCAGGCAGAGACTCTCAATTTTTTATTAACAGTGGTGATTCTAAGTAATTCAAATCATGCTCACAGTTTACCTCCATATACCTCCTATTTACAGTAAGCTGCAGAAAAATGTCAAAGTTGAGGAGCTCTATCTACCAGTCATACAAGGACATAAACTTCCAGAGCTTCCATGACACTACATCCCACATTGACCTTGACTGGGCTGTGAATGAACAGTGGGAGGATTGAACTGGAAAAAAAATCACAAAGCTGCACATTCAAACACTACAAAAGTGTGTGTGTGTGTGTGTGTGTGTGTGAGAGAGAGAGAGAGAAACATTTGATGAGTTCTAATGAAACACTACACATAAGATAACGAAAGCACTACAGAGAGACAGACAAAAAGAGACTCTCATGA
>VUQI01000103.1:0-27604 GCA_015106735.1 Paratilapia polleni | reverse complement strand
GCATCCCCTCCTTAAGATATTTTGAGTTAAAAAAAAAAAAAATGATGCTGCCGTTGTGTTTACAGATGGGAATTTTTCACAAGAAATACAAACTTTTAGAATGTGAACTCAGTCTTCCACTTTTTTCACAAAACACAACCCACACAGGGAGACACAGTCTTGGTGACTGTTCAGTGTGATTCATCAGCATTACTGGCAGAACAGTAACTTTATTATAACAGATCTTATCTTGTCTGCCCTGCTCACCATTTGAAAGCTCTGGGTCTTCTGGCTCTTTCTTCTTTGTCCAACTTGTGTCCAGAGGGCTTGTGGTATTGCCGCTTGTTTGCAAAGAGATAGAGGGGACCAGCCAGAAGGGTGACACACACACACACACACACACACACACACACACACACACACACACACACACACACAGATTGCCCTGGAGATAGGGGGCACAGAAGACTTTTGGTTCAGCCTTTATACACCAGTCACACACAGTAACACATACCTTTTTTCTTTTTTTAAGACAAACACATTCTCCTTCTGAACTTCGCAAACCCCAATATCAGACTTCAGAATGAGATTAATATCAATACAAGTATTAATACACATTTTGAAAAAAGCAATGATTTCTAACTTCACACTTGCTTAAATTTTAGACACAGCATATGAGAGCATAAGCTACTGTATCACTGAAATATAAACTCTTTCCAGCTAGTCCCCTCTGTTATATGTGGATAAAATTAAGCTCAGCTACACTTGAGAAGATACAGACTTTGAGGCAGGTCAGTTTCTTTGTGTATGGCACCATCTTGTGGAAACTGATACAGAAGCTGCTGCGACACATGCCTACAAGAGGAACAGGAAGATTAAGTGGAAGTTAGTAAAGGCATCTGTGTTAATTCTGTCTATTCTGTCTCTCTTTAAGAAAAAAACAAATAGCACTAAGTATAGGCTACCACATTCAAAAATATATGAGCCTTTGAGCTTAATAGTAACTAAATTATCAAACATTTTAGCTATAATCAGTTGTGTGTTTTGTCTTATTTATTTATGGTAGGTGGCCAGTAGATCTCAGAGGGAAAAATATAAATGTTTGCTCAAGATGTAACATGAAGCCTAAGAGGCTCATTTACATCAATAATCTGAGGACTTTCACTGTTTATGCAGCTCTGCATTACTAGGCTACATAAAGCATTATTATATCTCTATCAGGACATAGAAACCCAACTGTATAAAACGTGCTGGTATATATAAACGAGCTTGATAAAGTAAAGTAAATCTTATATCAAGGGTTTGTAAATTTGAACCAAAGTCCCCAGCCATGCTGTAACACCTCCAGGCAGTTATTTGGGTAGTTATTTTTAAGCACCATCTAAATGATCTATAATTCAAGTGGTCAAAGGACACAATCGCCTAACTATCATCGCCAATCAGATCCATTTAAATCTGTTTAAAGTTTTTTCCCCTTCCACCACCATCTTATAAACAAACGTTAATTAGTCGACGTTAGGTAGTCATTTTCTTCCAAGGCTGTGAAGATTTTTTGTGGCGTTTTTCCTCTCTTGTGTTAACTCAGTAAGGCCTTCTAATGGATCTCTAACTTTAAAGAAAAAAAACAACATTTAAATGATCTTGAGTAGCCTAAATTAATTATAAATACAACATACGATGCAATACATGCAGTATATTTCTAGTCAGACACAAAAATAACGGTTAAGGGTTAATTAATATAGAATTACAGCTTGTGACAAGATCCGACGTGTCCGCACGTACACGACCAACTCCGTTTCATGAATTTCCGTGAGGCTCGGTACATCCTCCTCCTTCCCGTGGACGGACGTCCCAGCCACCTAATTTACACCAATCCGGAGAGGAATGAGTACATAATTTGCAGCCAGTGTGCAGTATATGGTTTGACCACAGTGTGGCAGCACATGACAACACATGGCATCTTACACAACTTTATTACCAAACACTGAAAGGGGAGTTCTGTAATATGTAGCAGCCTGTAATCCTGCTGTCTGACTGAGGGCATGCTGTCTATAATCTTAAAGAATGCACAAGATTGCTTCATGCAAATATTTAATTTCGGTAACATTTATGTTTAATAGCAGAATGAGCAGGCTGTTTATGATTCCGTCATTTTCATTTTAAAACAGCCTTTTTAAGTCTCCTTTTGTGTTTCTTTGCAGTAGCTCTTAAAGTTTGAACAGTTTCTGTTGGCTGTCAGTAGACACAGCTTTCAACTCAACAATCGTTTGTTTCATTGTGTGTAAAAGTAGGAACGTACTGATAATGACTTTTGTCGTGGTTCTCTGACACAGAAAGGAGCATCTTTCGGAGAAAAATGAAGTCCTTCTTTTGTATCTCAGCGTCTGTCAGGGCGGCGTGTCAGCACGCATCACTTTGTCTTCCTTTAAATCGTGGTATACGTTTTTGCAGTCCAGTAAGCACACACGTAAGCAGTGTGCGTTGTCTCCAAATAACGCGCAACACAGAAGTGAAGTTGATGAGCGAAGCTCCTTTCTGCTCTCTGGTTCCAGTGCTCGGGAAAAGAGATACTGAACTGACCCTGTACCAGACTGGAAGGTGTATAACACCTAAAACGGCACCAAGAGCAGCCCCACACCTCTCTCCATACATTCCATATGCCAAACCACAGAGTAATGCTGCTGCACTACTCAACATTCATTCTCTGTTTGAAGAAGCTGTCATCGCTGAATTGTGCTACAGGCTAGAAGACTTCCCCAGCAGTGACAGGGCAGAGGGACTGACCACTTTACTTGAAGCATGTGTTGAGTTTGGCTTGGAAGCCCACAGCCCTCCAGTCCTCAGACTGATGAATGAGTGCCTGGAGCTGCTCTCCAACAGGGACATCGGGGTGGCACAACTCTGCCAGCTGGGTGAGGTGGCATGCACCCTGGAAGGCTGCCAGTCACCCATGGTGACAGAGGTCTTGGACTCTGTATGTGCTGCTGTAGAAGAGGATGTTGTCTCTCCCAGTGAGGCTGTCATGGTCTACTCCCTGCTGACTCGGTTTTATGAGCCTGCCAACCAGCAGCAGACCCGAATGCTGGCTGCTTTGCACAGACACACACAAAGGCTGGTCCACCGACTGAAAGCCAGTCAAGTCAGTGATATTCTGCAGTTCTTGCTGAAGTTACAGCAGAGACAGGTAGAGACAGCAGCAACTTTCTTGCTTCTCTTTGATTTGTGATGAGAAACCAGCTCTCACTTAAACATCTTTGAACATATCACATCCACATTCCCATGTAACAAACTTAATTGGGGGTATTTTGGGGGAACACAATATTAATTTTTAATCTGTTTACATGAAGTGTTAGAAGAGCATATAATACTGATACTAATATTGTGTTTCACAGGCCATTTCCCTGGTGCTGAGGCTCAGTCACAGGGCATCACGAGTCTTTAAAGCTTTTCGTGATGAAGAAATCATAAGGGTGCTCTCCGCATTAATGATTCTGGGACAGCATGATGGAGAGCTCGTGGCTGCTATGAAGAAACACTTGCCAGGTGTGTTTTCATACCCTTATTACTCTTTTAGGTAAATGTGTCTATAACTTGTCTGATTAGATTTCACTATTCATGTCATGTCTCATTTATTCAAGATGTGTTCAAATGTATGAGCAGGAAAAAGAAATAAAGTTTTATTTCATGTCACAGAAAGGCTGAATAAGTCTGATCCAGAGCTAATTGGTACTGTAATGGAGTACTGTCTGCAAATGAAGTGCCGTCCTGAACCACTCTTTGAGGCTGTGGCTGAAAACTTTGTATGCCATGCTGAGAGGCACACTGCCCTTCAGATAGCCAAACAAATTGTTGCAATGGGGAGACTCAACTACCTGCCACAGGTGAAGGTTTTTAACCTATATTGGTTTCACATATTGTCAGAATTTATCCACATCTCATATTAGAACATTGCACATTGAGTATAAATCCAGCTGAAGCCATAAGTTAACATCATGCTTTAATCGGTTCTATTCTGTCATTCCTGTTACTCCTCAGTGCTCCAGTCAGATGTTTAAAAAGCTGGAGAGCATTTTGTCAGAAAGGTTTTCACAGTTCCAGCCTCGCTCACTGATTGACATGTTGCACGCCTGCATCCACCTGGAACGCTACCCACTCAACTACATGACCAAAATATTCAGCCCACACTTCCTACAGAGGCTGCGAGGTATGTATAATGTTTTTATTTGTGACTGGGGAAGTGGGAGAAGAGAAGAAAATTTGTCACTGTTCATTTATCAGGTGTCCCTATATTTCCTGTCTAAGGGGGATTGAAATATGCATTAAGTGATGTTAAATAAAGTATCAGGGTTAGACATGTCTTCTGCCTCTGCTTGTTGCTTGAAAAACCAGGTTGAAAAACACTCTTCTGTTCTTTTATCCTAACTTTTTCACTTCTTGTTGTCACTTCACGTACACATACAAGTTGCGCACGCAAGATTATTTATTTATTTTAGTGCAAACTATTTGTTAGTTCTTAGTTGGGTGGCATGGTGGCTAGCACTGTCACCTCACAGCAAGAAGGTGACAGTGCTAGGACACTTGTTCTCGCCATTACTGTGGGGGTTCTCTCCGGGTACGTCGGCTTCCTCCCACAGTCCAAAAGACATGCATGTTAGGTTAATTGGTGATTCTAAATCAGTTGTAGGTGTGAATGGTTGTTTATCTCTCTGTGTTAGCCCTGCAATAGGCTGGTGATCTGTCCAGGGTGCACCCAACTCTTGCCCCTACAACAGCTGGGATAGGCTCTAGCCCAACCATGACCTTGGATTGGATGAGCAAAAGAAAATGGATGGACAGTTCTTAGTTGCTCTGCTATCTGTCAAAAAATAAGAGCAGACAGAAACTACTTCTTTACAGTACAAGAATATATTACATGTAACTGCATGGAATATGTAAGTAAGCACAAGGCTACACAATGTCTCTGATGTAAGCTATCTGTGTCTGCCCTACAGCACAGGGGGAGCCACTGGACAAAAACACATTAGGACAACTGACACAGCTCCATCTCTCCACCACATTAGAGTGCACATACTACTGGGTGAGAAGCCGTAAACGGGGGTTATATAATTTTTTCGTAATATAAACATGGTTTACACATTGAGTGTCACAGGTTCTAGAGGATTAATTATAACCCCAACTTTTTCATTTTTCTTATTAAAAAAAAAAAAAGAACATGCCAGATAATTAATAACAGTAATAAATATTTGTTACTGCTTTCCTCATCAGGGTCCCAGACTGCCCTTCTTTCTCCATGTGAAGACGTTTTCCTCTATAGACCAGGCCTTTGAGACACCTATGGAGAGTCTTTTATACAAACAGGTCAAAGGTCCTCTAACACAGCTGCTGGGGGGGAAATATTACTCCACCAGAATTATTCACAGTGGATACGCTATAGGTAAACTACAGCCACATGTTTTATATAAATATCTGATTAAGAGAGGCCATCTAACATTTTAATATCATCACAGACCCTATAGATAAGGTTAACCATATGAGTATCACCCTTATTATATTAATTGTGTGTTTAGCCTGCTGAGATATATATTACTGAGACATTCTAAATTCCACAAGTGGCTTACCAAAGCTCCACATCCTTTGTTGTGATTTGCTGGTCCTGCTGTACTCATGAACAGTTTGTTTTGCTTCCCCTTTCTTCCTTTTTGTCAAGATGTGGAGATATGCCTGGATGAGAATGGATTTGTTCTGCCGCCGTCTCAGTGGGATCACACTTATAAAAGGTAAGAACTGATATGATTGTTACAGTTTCAACATGCAAATAGTTGGTAAGAAAATGTAGCTGTGAGACACCTACCTTTAAGTCAGAAACTTGCTTTACATTTTGAAACAACTGAAAATGTGAAGCCCTGTCGTGTTTAGAGCACCGTGGAATATGCCCCTATTCTTGACAGAGTAACTGAGCTTTTCTTCACGTCTTGTGTATTTATAGAATTGCATTGTGTTTGGATGGTCAAAACCGTTTCTGCAAAAACACACAATACCTGCTGGGGAAGGAAGTCACTAAGAGAAGACACCTCCACAGGATGGGGATTGAGGTGGTGGAGGTAAGTGTGAAAAACATGAGAAATGAATAATGACACTGAATTGTTGCCACAAGATAAAACATAATTTTGTCTTGTAATTTAAAGTTTCCTCTTGGTAAACCAATGGGCTCCACACAAATGACAGAATTTTTTTTTTCTTAAGCATTTTTTATGTAATGTGAGGCTCAGACATATTGTTAAATTCAGTTTTTTGACATTTCCTTATTTAATTTTAAGCCACTGGTATTTATTATATTAGCTAGTCAAAAATATTGTGTCCTTTTTTTTCCTTCTCATTTCTCTTACAGATCCCTTACTTTGAATTTGAGAAACTGAGAACTCACGAGGAACAGGTCTGGTATCTTCATGACAAGATCTTTCCTACTTTAGTCAAGTTCAGCTATGAATCTTTGTCACCAACCAAGCTGGGAGCAAGTTAAACCAAAAATACACAGTGAGACAAACTACCTTTTAATATATTGGATTTTAGGGATACCAGTTTTGCAATTAAGCAATAAGAGACATGTAAGTGCCCAGTAGCTTAGAAATTATTCTTGTCTTTTTGTCCTTCTGGCATTCTTGTTTGATCTCATGTGACCTTAGCTATATGAATCAACCTGCCTTATGCTCAGCATATAAGTAAAACAATTTCATTGATGGTTTTACAAGGTACAAAGGAAAATAGACACTGGATATGTCTCTTTCTTGTATGTTAAAATATTTTGGAAAAGAAAAAGCTGCTAGAGGGGGCCCAATTAGAAATTTTTATTCTAAAAATGTTCTGGGAACATTACTGGTCAATGTTCTACAGTAATGTTTTCAGCTACAAGTTTTTATTTTGTAGTGAAATTGTTCTTATTAAAGGTATGATAACAGTTGTCTAAAATAATTCTAAAAATGTTTGGTGATGACCTTTTTAAAATGTCTAGGAATAACATTGTTAAAACATTATGTCCTAAAATACTTTTTTAAAGAAGATTTTAAGAAGATTTATCACGCTCACATTTGTGCATGTGGGAGGAAGCTGGAGTACCCAGAGAGAACCCACGCAGGCACAGGGAGAACATGCAAACTCCACACAGAAAGGCCCCAGCCGGCCAGCAGGTTTGAACCTAGAATATTCTTGCTGTGAGGCGACAGTGCTAACCACTGTGCCAAAATGTCACTGGATGCCTAAGTCCTAAATTGACCTGGTTCATTTCCTGGGAATATGCAAAATACAATTAGTATAGTCGCCAAAGTTGACATGGTCTGATGGCATTACAGGAAATGTCACCAAAACTGGGGTTCATCAACTCAGGACCATGAATGCGACCACCAAATTTCATGGCAATCTAACTCGCACATTTCAAGAGTTTAAGGATGGACAGAGTGACATGGCCATGCTTAAAAAGAGTATTCTGTAATCTGTTACAACAAAGCATCCCCAACAAATTGTCAGAATGTTGCAGTTGAAAAGTTCCACTTTTGTTAACTTAATCACATTAGAGGATCAATTTAGAGATCCTCTGAGAATGTTTTTTCACTGTTATCATATAACATTGTGGGAATGTTTTATAAAAGAAAATAAAAAAGTTTACCTGCATCTTAACATCATTCTAAAATATCCTCAGAATTGTGCAGTCAAAATGTTATGTCATAGTTAAACTTTTACCTTACAGGAACATTATTTGAAATTATACACATTCTTCAAACTTCTGATTAAATGTTTTTTTTGAAAACATCATTACTAGTTGTAGGTAGCTGTGGAACATTCCCTGCTGGCTGGGCAGATAGCTGGAATATGAATCCCCTATCCATATGTCTGACTTTGCAAGTCATATTTAAAATTTATTGGCAGGTTTTGTTATTAATATGTATAGTAAAAGCCATTATGTATTCTGCTATTAAGTTATTGTTGTTCATTGAACACCTATTTGTGTGAATAATCTGAACAAAAATTATTTTATGTAAATATTAAATGGCATATAGTATGGCTTGAACTTTTGTCCTTTGCTTTGTACTTGACTTTCTTTAGGATAGCAAAAAGAAGACCTCACAAACTGAAATGAAGATGTTCAAATTCAAAATTAAATGTACATGAAATGTAAATGATACATATGCTTTAATTTGATGAAAAATATTCAATAAATTGCCTTACACTGATGGACTGGTGGTTGATTCTTTAATATAGAAAACACTGTGGACAGTTGATAACACATGGGAAGTGTCTAAAAACATCTTCAGCATCTTAACCATTTCAGAGATCCATTATAAAAAACAAACAAACAAAAAACAACTGTTTACATTTTACATCTACTACAGCTACTAAATATCAGCTTTGGAGCTCTTTTCCTACCGGAGCATTACCTATATTGCTATTGATTTTTATCTGACAAACACAGCAGCACTTTGAAAAAAACAGAATGAAAGCCCAGAGTTGAATGAGATAAGGGTAAATCTGATATCTGATAAAATAGTAAAATCCACATTATGGTCATCTGCAATACTGTTAGTCATTAGTATTTGAATATTTAAATGTGGTCTTTTGTATTCCCAGGCCCGCAAGATATTTCTAATTAACTTGTTCAAACCAATTAATCAGCCGATCAAGTATTTGAATGTAAATCCTCATAAGGCTTTAAAGACTAGGAAAAGGGAGTCAAGCATTAAGCTGGTGAAATGGAGGAGGAAAAATGATCACAAGGGGTGGTATACACTACATGTGTAAAGATAATGAGTTGGATTTTATTGAAAGCATTAGAGAGAGACAGACCTCTGGGACACTGGGTAGATGGTGACTTGTCTCTGCTGGTACCTTTCAAATGTTCTCCTCCTCAGTCATGACTTTGGATATCCTCCTTCTAATGGAGCAAACAACGTTAATTAATTAAAGTCTATTTCTGACTAATGCAGCAAACAGAAGAAAGAGGAAAGTGTCAGTGTGTTTTCAATGTGTCTATATTTACCTGGTAGACACAGGTGGCAAGATAATAGAGCGGGGGTGTGCTGTAAGGACAAGCTCTCCTCTGACAGCTTCCATCATCAAGTTTTGGAAGGTGTTCATCAAAACATGTTCACTCATGAAAGCAGTCACACGTTCAGTCGATTGTGTGGTGTGTGTTTGGGGTCTGTTTCCCAAGCATCCTGCTGTCCCCTCACTGTCCACTGCACTAATCAACAGATCCTGAGTTTGAGGTTTTGAGGGGGAAGAAGCGGTGGAACACAAACACTGACAGGGGGACGATGGAAATGAGGAGCAGTCGGAGGAAGACATTTCTGTAGGCCGGTAGGTGTCGGGCTTGGAGGCCAAAGTAATCAGAGACTGGATGAACGAAGAGTCATCAAGTATGTCGCTAAAAAATAGAGTGTGAAAGACATAAGCACATACACATACACAATTTATTTTCATTATCTCATCTTTCAATCTAACATCACCAAACTGACCCAAAAATTAAACCTAATATTAAAAAACAGATTTCTTCAAGTAAATAAGTCAGACTAGATGCTGTATACATGCTGTATATCAGAGTGTCACCTTAGCAGACAGTTGAGTGTGTGCATGAGGATGTCTTTGTCGGGACTGCGTGTTGGTGTAGACAGCCCAGGAGGGAAGGATGTGCTTGAAGAAGTGGTTTCAGGATGCTGGATCTTAACTGACTGGAGGAATCTAAGAAAGGCAGGACAAATTACATATTATTGCTTTGGCACACACAGTTAAGCTCATGGTCTGCTGAAATCGGATGACAACTTATTTGCTAAACTAGAAATACAAAAAAGAAACAATAGTTTTTTGTGTAATCAGATTAATAAAGGACTTTACATATTCTGTATCGATTCATTCAGAAATGTTCTCAGTGATTTTAAGAGTATTCTGTAGAAGACTTTACCTATAATGCTTATTAAAGTGATCAGGAAAGTGTGTTAGGTACTCCACAAGCCCATGAGAGTGTGCTATAACTCCGAGATGCAGCAGCGTAGGTTGAGGGGGTTCAGGACGCCTCCATACTTTTGCTGTTTCTCGCTGTGCCCGCTGCTCAGCTGTTGTTAGTTTGGTACCTATAGTTACTGCTTCATAACTACTACTGGCACAGATAGGAGGAAGAGTCTAGAGTGGAAAGAAAATGTAAGACATAAAGGGCAGTCAAAATAAAAGTTGTGTTCTCCAAAGTTCATGTTCTTTTATAGTCTATAAATTATTTTAATTATAACACTTAAATCACATAAAGATAACCTTGTATTTTTTGAGTGGTGGCCCTTTTCTTACATGAAATGTGGGTGCCTGTGTCAAGACAAGGAATGAAATACAGTGACTTTTTGATTTCTACATAATTTTAAAAAATGTAATAATTTGTCTTTGAAATCAGACCTCATCTATGAAAACTCTTTGTCTCTCTGTGATATTTTTGTCTGTGATTGTAAATTCATTTTTCTGTCTTTCTCTCTCTTCTTCCCAGTGCTGCAAAGTGTCATGATACCGAGTACGTTCAGCTTCCAGAGTAACCTAGAAAAGAGAGGAAAAAGGACACAACATAATTTGAGGAAATGGCTTGCTAAACAAGCACTAAGATTTAGCTGAATGCTGGACTTACCACTGATCAGCCACAACATTACTACCAAAGACAGGTGACAAGAGTAACAGTGGCTGTCATATTAAAATGGGACCCATCACAGCATCATGTGGAGGGCTGGGTGCATGTGTGTTGCTTACCTGGGGAAGTAATGGCAGCAGGAGGCCAATATGGGAAAAAAGTAAGCCAGCAAAGGCAGTGTGATGCTCTGGGTAGTGTTCTGCTGAGCAACTCTGTGCCCTGGCATTATTTTGGATGTTACTTGGACATGTACTACATACCTAAACACTGTCGCAAACAAGGATAATGCACCCTCCCACACTTCAAAATTTATGTAGGAATGGTTTGTGGAATATTGACAAAGACTTCAATGTACTGACTTAGCCTCCAAATTTTCCATATCTAAGTCGAGTTGAGCATGCTGTGAAGTAGGCCCTCATGCCAACTGTAACAAAATTTAAAATTTACATTGGTGCTGCTGTGTTACCTGACAGATGAGATCAAGCTGATAAACTGTGGGGTAGCCAGTAGTAGTGAAGGTAAGGACACAAAGGACACACTCCCCTGGACAAAGACGACCTCGCTCTGGACGGATCTGCACAACCTGACACACGTTATGCATTTTCAAAGTTGGTAAGCATAACACTTTTGCCTCACATTTGATCTTATCTCATCAACAAATGACTCATCTGGCAAGTAAAAACCAGGTAAAAAATAAGAAACAGAATAAAATAATGGCTTGTATTATAAGTAAGACAAGCTATGTTGTGCTATCTGTGACAATCAAAGAGAGCAACACAAAGAGGAAGGATCTATTTTTTCCTTGAAATCCATCCACAAATTTTGCACTTTCTTGTACCTGCTGGTTGCTGTGCTGGGGCAGGTTCCATGTATAGTGGGCAGTGTCTGTGGAGGACACATTGGTGAGGAAGAGGATTCTTGAAGATCGTGAGCCCACAGGGATGTTGCCTAGAAAGATGCTGTCCTCAGACAGGAACAACACCTTCACACATACAAACACGTTAGATTTCAGTTAAAATAATATTTGAATGATGCTCAAAATAAGAGCTCTGGTTAGCAAGCCAAACAAATTTACTCTCACCTGTCCCGTGAAGGGCACCCTCTTCACACAGGGCACAAAAGCTTCACAATCACTGCTCTTAAATTGGTTTGAGGAGCTTAGTGTCAGACTATTAAGCCCACATCCCTCAAACCTCACAACTGTTGAGTCCCTATCCCCGATGTGGATAGGTACATCTACCTGGTGATATTGATACAAAAAAAAATGCAAATGACAGATCGAGATTGGACATTTAGGGTCAGAGTGTGCCAAGAAGCTTTCCATATAAATACAACTGTATGTTGCATTAGTCAGAGTAAATGAATGAATGAAAATTCATGAGTTCATTGTTATCAGTGTGTTGTTTATCATTAATATGACAGCATAAGATTTGCACAGTATCATTTAATTCGTACGTGGTACGTCTTAGCCTCTAATGGTGAGAAGATCCACTCCAGCATGGCGGTTTTCCCTGGAGGGACTTCTCCTTGTGGATTGAGGCAACGCAACACTGGATGGTTAAAGTTGTCCACTTGAAGCTGTGACAACACAGCCATGTCCACTTCATAACATACTGGTACCGCCCCACCATTGTGTAATTCATACACCTGCACGGCAAAGAAACAATGACAAAATTTGTCTGAACCTTTATCTTAAGCTGTATTATTCAGCCCACTGTAAACACTCACTCACTGTATAGACTTGATGTCAGAAAAGCACACACACCTGCCTTGGAGGACTGCAATCTCCAATAGCTACAGAGGTGAAGATGTGTTGAAGGGAGGCGAAGTGGAGATAAGGTTGCTCTTTCTCCACTGTCACCCCGTGAAAGTTCAGCTGCACACAGAAACACATTAAATGGACACAAAGATAATTACAACAATGAAATACAGCAAATACACTGATGTTAAAAGAAACTGCATCATTCCTTAAAATGTTAATTGTCACATAAATAACTTACCATAACGTATCTGTTTCTTACGGATTATAACAGATAAAATAGACAAAGATAGGAGATGATACATCAGCTCTTACTTTCACCCTTAAAAGCATGGTCTACAAGGATTTACTAAATATCCGTTTGTACCTAGTCAATCTTTAATTTTGTTTTGGTTTAAAAAAAAAAACAGTCTGAAGCAAGTCGATAGCTTCTGACAACATGCTGTAATTACTGAACCTGTTAAGGTTACAAATGCTTTTTTGAGAGTGCCTATCAATTATTGGTTAACCTTGTCTTTACTATTAAAAAATATCTGTTTCCTACATTTGTATTTGCAATGCTTTTCATTAATGTGACATACCATCACAAAAAAAAATAGAAATGTGAAATTTTGCACCTTCTTTTAACACCAGTGTGAAAGGGACAGTGGAACAGCACTACTGCAGTGAAAGAACTGTGAATTACAGCATTAAGCTAATTTTACATTTGACTCTACTAGCATTGTCAGGTGGCTTATTTTTATTGTATTGTTAGACATAATTAAATAGAAACTTAATATAAGCCTCACCAAGATCTCTCTGCCATAAGAGAGCTTGAACACGACAGGAAAGTGATCTGTCGCAGCAAAGACATGACTGCAAAGGACAAAGTTTTGATTATTTCTGTGAACTGATGTATATATAAGAGCTAAATTCTGTAAAAACAATTTTGCAAAAAGTCAAATAATTTACCAGTAATATAAAATCTTAATTACTCCAGATTTTAGGCAATGTATACATGATTATGGGATATGTACACTATAATGATCTCTGACCTGTAGCTAAAGTGTACTGCCCTCTTCTGGCCAGGAAGCAAAGTTCCAGATCGAGGTGAAATGCTGAACAACTGGTTGTCCTGAACCTGTCAATAAGATGAAATATGTGTTTTATTGACATTTTTCTCACAAACTGGAATAAAAGAAAAAAGATATATAATGTATGACCTTCATTTGGTACAGCTCTGTGCTACTGAACTCTCCTGTCACTGCCCAGTACTCCAGCTCTATTTGTTGGTCCTCTGGAAACAAGAATGCCCTAGAATCAAAGAGGAAGCCAAAAGTCAGTAGAGTAGAATGTCCATTCGAACTGTTTATAACACACTCTATTTTCAACAACTATTTAATGAGTGCAGATAGTAAAATGCTAAAATGATGAGATGTATAGAACAGACTGGTCTGTTGTACTGCAATGGACTGTATGATTTAACTGTACATTTTATTTTACAGTATGTTATTTACATACCAGTCTACAGGAATAGATCCAGGGTTGTGAAACATCAACACAAAATTTGAAGGGTCTGAATTTACTGGAGCAGAACTAAAGTTGAAATCCAACATGGCTTTGGTGAAGATGGAAGGACTTCTGTGCAGGCTAGAGACATGATGAAATGCACACACCACATTCAAAAATGTAAGTTTAAAATGACTATTTGTTTACTTAATCCAATGTTATGTGTTTTTGTTGTTTGTTTCTAATGCAGCCACTGACCTGCGCCTGGTGGGAGTTTGGAAAGTGAGTTCTTCAGAGGAGGGGCTGGACAGTAAGTGGTCATTGAGGCTGTCCAATGAGAAGAGTTTCCACAGATGCACCTTGCTGAGTCTACCCACACTGCCACTACTACAAGCATCAATCACCTGCAGGGTGGGAAATACACCCCTAGCTTGCACTTCACACACTGCTTGAGGAGGTGATAACACAAACCCTGGAGACAGTCAGAGAGAGTGAGAGTGAGAGAGAGAGACAGACAGTATTGCTTAATAATTACTTGGAATTAAACTGTAGTAAACATTGTAGGTGTATAGTGTGTGTATGTATTCTATCTACCACTGGCATTTAGTGCCTGATATCTGATGGTCCAGAAGTATTGGGCTCGTCTGTTTGGTCTGATAGTGGATTGGACCAGCATTGTGGAGTGTGAGGCTATGGTTCCCCTCTCAAAGTCCAGCTGTAGGGCTAAAAGTGTCACACAGATGTATTTGGTTTACAATAGTAAAATCTACTTATTTACCTTCCTACCAAATGCAAAAAATTAAATACTCTGTCACAGAGAGCTGATGAATGTCATGCATGTATAGTAGCACAAAATGAATTACCACTTCGCTCGGCTGCAGAGTTGTAAGTATCTTCATCATCCAGAATTATCTGCTGTACAGAGAGGCTGAAGGAGACTGGACAGGGACTCTTGTTTACTAGAGGAACCTCAATGATTCGACAACTTCCAATCAAAGTCTCTCCCACATCCAGGACTGCTTTCTCTGCCTGGGAAGATGTGCATTTCTTTGTTTCGAGGCAACGCTAGTGCTCTATAACTGCAGGTATAACTGCTACATGCAACAGCTGTTTGAATTTTCTTGCAAAACTGGTCTACAACTACAACTGACTCCCAAGGAAATAAACAAATACATGTACATACAAAATCACTTAAACACACCTCTATGGAGCCCCTGGAACCCATTCCCTCCACTTCAAGGGTAAGGTGTGACTTGTTGGATCCATCCATCTGGACAGGCCAGTAGGTTAGAGTAGGTCTGAGTGTGTATGTTTTCTCTGCCAGTGGACTGAAGGTCCATGTCTGGATCTGTAATAGAAGTAAACAAATTAAACAGCTTTTTAATAAGTTGCAAAGTTACTGCTTAAGTAAATGTACAGGATGTGGGACTCTCTCAGTTTCTCACTGAGCTCTCATTGGGATGCAGTTCACCAGCATCTGGTTCAACAGTGATAAGCTCCTGGTCTGGTTCTGGAATGCTCCATTGGAACCTATCATGAAAGAAAATCAGAGAAAGCCAGCTGTAGACAAGATTTATGATCCTGAGATAAGTCCAGACTACAAACAATGCACTGAAAAATGTTGGAAAACAGGAGGAGAATAACAACAGTGCGAAAACAAATCAGCCAACCAACCGTATTGGCAGGAGGCTTAAGTTCCTGATGTGATGGGTGCGCTGGGCCTGTGAGCCCACTGCTGTTGGCTGAAAATATAAACTGCTGCCTCCTTCCAGAGACACACACAGCTTTTCCACCACACTGACAACTGTCAGTTCCTAAAGAAGACATATATGCACAGATAGAAAAGCTAGCAAAAGCAATGTGACTGACTGTTGAGTATTGCCCTTGTGTAGTGCAGTACCCTTTTGAGTTTAGAGGCATTGAGCTGCAGGTGTAATTTAAACCCCTGTTTGGAACTGTCTTCTGTTGGCATTGCTCTGAGGGTGAGGATTTGGTGATCTCCTGGCTGGATCAAACCACAGCTTGGCACTATAAACACAGATTCTGCCAAAGCAGGGTTTGAGCTGAGGTCCAAACAGAAAGTGAGTGGCAAGTCTCCATCATTGTGAAGTAGCACTGTCTGATAGGAAATGACACTCAGGGCTGGAAACACCTAGCAAGAACAAGACAGTATGGTAGCCAAAGCATCCTTACTGTACAGAGGTGTCATAATATATTTTACAAAATTGTCAATCTATAGATGTTGTTTCTAAGAAACACTATTAGATGTATTAGTTTAAAGAATGTCTTCATGTGTTGGGATTTGAAAAAAGTTTGCTTTTGGTTGTGCTTGTGTCTCACCACATGAGGGGGTGTCAGAGAGCAGCATGGAATAAAGTGCTCTTTGCCTGGCTGAAAGGAGTGGCCTATGACTCTGACAGTCACACACCAGGGAGGACACAGCAGTCGCTCCCCTTTATCTTGAATGTCCTGCAGAATCCAGAGATGTAAGATTGGCAACAAAGGTTTAAAAACATGTAACTGCTGGGTTCTTGCAAAGTAAGACAAACTAGATTTAAAAATAAACACACATTCGTTATATTAAGTCAAAAAAAGTACAAATGCTTGCTGTAATGGACTGTTTACTATAGCATATAAAATAATGATACCTTATAGTATGCAAAGCACTCAAGCTGTGCTCCATGCAGGGTATTGAGCTGCTTGGGGGCATACATCACTCTGAATAAGGTGGACTTCAGTGGAGCCAAGTCACGGGATGATGGGGAGATGGAGAATGGAGAATCTTGGGCAACAGTCCACACTAGGCTAGAAGGGAATTACATGCTATTTAACCAGTACTGGTCAAGATATTAAAAGCTAATTTTACACAGAACAAAAAAAACTGTTTCCTGCCATAGAGAGACTCCACACTCCATGACAAGAAGAGGTACCTGAGTTTCCCTCTGGTGTGGTTTGTGATAGAGACAGACTGCGAAAAAGCAGATGAAGTAGATGAAGAGGATGTATTTTTGTGATTAAACAGCAGTTCGCTTGGCGCCACAGATACATGTTGTAATGATAAAGAAGAACTCGAAGAGAGAGGATCCGTGTACCCCAAGCAGGCTTGGTAAAACTCTTCCATGGGAGTGGCTGACACAAAAGCAGCATTGTTTGGTCTTTGCATGGACTGCTAGAAAACGACATAGACAAAGGGTGAGAGGGACAAACTTAAACCTTCACTGAGCCCGTTATTAGTGGGGGATAGTATTAATGTGTGATTATGTGAATGTTTTCTTATAAAATATTTAATTGAGAAATGTGAAAATTGTTTATGTGTGTGGAAGCGTACCTCCTCCACAGGGCAATGCACCCCCTTCTGATCAAACTGTATATTATCATCACCCTGCAAGGCACCCGGAGAGCCTGGTGAGTGCTGTCTGTGGTACCAGTGAAGCTTGTACAGAACCAAGTGTTCAGGTTTTAATATGGTGGGTTTCTGGTGCTCTGAATGACAGGTACCAATCAGGTCAAGAAACACCGGGTCCTAAAAGGGAGATTATATAAGTGGTAGGTAGAATTAATTGTTTATCTGAATGTTGTGTGTATGTATGCATTTACATCTCTTACCCCGTCCAGTATGAGACATGCCACTCTTCTGTGGTGTGCATTAGGCTGTGTGGGCCTATAGATTGCCTTCAGTCTGGTATGGCTGTGTGGGAGAACAGTGCCACTTGCTGGTAGGATACTAAACACACTGTTTCCACTACAGTCAATATCCCATTGGTAGATAGCCTCAACAGCGGAAGTATTAACAAGCTCCACTATCTGTACAACTGATCCTCCTTCTTCAACACATTCAAAATCCACCACACAGGAAGACAAGGAAACTTTGGGACCTACAAAAGGACATTTTTATAGACATGCATCTAACCTTTGGTTATAGATTACCTTTTTATTTTTTTCATTTGAAAAAAAAAAGTTTGTGGAGTATACATTTGCTTTTCTAGAAATACAAAGCAATGAATTTTTCATTTATGTCTGTACCCTTACCTATACAATTTCCAGTGAGTTTGAGCAGAGTTTCGTTGAGTGCACCCTTACATTTTAGAGACAAATACTCCACCGAAACAGTATCCACCACAGCAGGAGAATAAATGACTGAAACCCGTTGTGATCCACCAGGTGCCACCTTACCGCTGGTGACATCACAGCTGAACTCTGATCCCAACAAGGGCACCCCACCAGGCAGTCGTGACAGAGAAAAAAACACAGTTACCTGCAGGAGACGATGCAAAGATTTGTGGGAGAAAGTCACTCAACTTGTACATTTGCATTTGTGTATCTTTGTGTACTACCCACTGGACAGGGGTTGAAAATGTCAAAGTGTTTCTGCAAACTCTTGCCAGCTGCAACAGGACCAAAGTGCACCATTGGGGCACCTCTTTCTTCTTCCTCTTTGCTACTGGAAATTTTCACCTGAAGATGTGGATATTTAGCTGAAAAGAAAGAAAGAGAAAAAGTCTGAGGTAAAATAAATGCTTGAAGGACCAATGAGTTAGCTTTTGACTATTTGAAGTAGATTTAAGGCAGGTTGATAAAAATAACTAGTGTGGACTTTTACATGGAAAATCAGGGTAACTGGGTACCTCCTTTTTTATTTCAAGTTCATAGCATGATTCTGCAGTCTTTGTCTTTGATTTTAGTAGTGGACCAAGCCCATCATTTTATCTTTGGGTCATATAATTGTACTCACAATAGTAAATGATAGTGAGGAGTCTATGGTAGTTACTCATACTACTTGTCCTAATAAAATGTCAAGGTTTAAATGCTAAACTTTCAAAATGTTAACCATAATTTAAAAGGTAACCCACTGACACTTTACCTAAAATTTTTCAATCTAATAAACTTGTCTTGTCAGTTGTTAGTTACAGTACCTAGTCCCTGTAGAAGCACAGTGCAGCAGCTCTCAAGCTTGTTCTCTTCTCCAAACCTGCAGTAAGCCTGCTGTTGGTACACCAGCGCATCTTGTGGCTGGAAGACCACTGTGATGTTACACTCCTGACCAGGTGTCAACAGACCTTGCTCTGGGCTCTGGTGGAATGGTGTAGGACACTCCCATTGGAAGTATGTATGGAGTTTGCTATAGGATGAAAAATGGGGAGAACACAGAAAAAGAGCAGATTATTGCTGAATCAAGTAAAATAAATGCAAAAAGAACAAAAGATACTGACATATTTTCTGTTTCCTCCCAACACAAACACCCACATACACATTTGGAGTGAAATACACACATAGCCATAACCATGTGTACCTGGCATTTTTTAGCAGGAGATCAGCATGTGTGGAGTGTTCAACAGCACAGAGTGGGAGCATTACAGACTCAGGTACCTCCAGGGTGTGACAGGGAATGATGGCACGGAGGCATACTTGAAAGCTGCCCTCTTTACCTTGAAATTCAATGCTGTCCTCATATTCACACTGTCTCAGACAGACACACACAGTGTTACACAAGCAGAAGACATGAAAGCACAAAATGCGGTGCTGTATTTAAATTCTCATAGTTTCTCATCTATTTTACCTGCCCTTGATCTTAATGCTTTTATAAAAGGTCATTTAAACCACGGGTTTGTGAGGATTTTTCTTCTCGCAATTCAATTACTTTCACATTTATCTGCTTTCTATATATCCCTTTATATCATGTAATGTTACTAATTACAATAATACTGCTGTATAGTCATGCAAGTATGTTTAGCTTACATTTAATTTCATTTTTCATAATAAGTAAGCTCAAGTAGCATTCTGTATAATTTTGGGATGTATTACCCTTTGAAGAGGTCTAAAGGTGACCTGAATCGAGAGGGAAGTCCCTGGGCTGATGATAATTATCTGAGGAGCCAACGTGGAGAAAAACTTGGACACCGGAGGTCTGTGAGGGGAGAAAGAGGGGATATGTTATCTGTGTTAATTATACATTGCATAGCTTGGGACTGCGTATGCTTGCGAGTTTGTAAAACCTTATGTGTAGCTTCTGCAGCTTGTTATGAATGTTCTTTAACACTAATGTCTTGGTAAATTCACTTCCCAGATCCCAGTCCTCCCAGACCAGCTCTGGCCTAGTTTCCAAGCCAAAGAAGCAGCTTCTTTGGCTTGATACTTGTCGTTGGGATTTCCCAACCCTCTGCCTGTGGTGAATTCCTGGACCCTGGCAGGTGGGGCATTACAGAAGATGTGAGTTTTGGAAAAAGACACAAATGAATTTTGCAAAATATAATATTTGCTTAAACGATTTAATATTTATAGTGGACATAAAACACAGCAATAGCTATTTCAGAAAAGGCAACTTTATCTTCAGGTACACTTGAAAAATGTGATATTTTTCTACAAACTTTAAATAGACCAGTAGGAATGGATGAAACCATTCATTCAACATGTTTTGTATACAGTTTCCTGTATGTGAACGCAACTTCAGGCTAATGTACAAATGAAGAAAAAATTCAGGGTTGTTATAGACAATAGACCATGAGCCGCAGTTTATGGACTATTTAGCTTTGTCTGTGTGGGTTGTAAACTGAAATTTAACTAAACACAGGTTTGAAACAGAAAAAAATCATCACAGGACTCGAGTTATTAATGATGCCAAGCTGTTCAGACTTTACTATGATATCGTTGCCAGTGATGGAGGGCTTCCATGAAGCTGGTGACACCAGCGGGTCAAGACCCCGAGCCTCTGCTAACATGGCTGTAAAAAAAAAAAAAAATTGACAACAAGGTATTTGGACATCTATACAGTATAAAACATGGGGAACGTTTCTGCATGGGGCTTTCCCTCTATAAGATATTTTCACTCAATAACACACCTATTATTAAAGTGTCACTCTAGGAGCTAGCTGCCCTAAACATACAGTGAAATCTAAAACCAAACTGAAAGAGCATTTTGTATGTAGCGTTAAAATACATAATAAATTAGCTACTGCATGGCTAACCAAGGACATATAAACAACATAAGGTTTCTTGTGAACAAAAACTGGTTGGTATAACAAGTAAAAAAGCAACCTCACCTTATCGACAAACGAAAAAAAAAACCACTCCATGCAAAGACCAAAACACACAATGAACAATGCGCTAACAGCAGGGACAGAAACGGATTAACCTTGTTGGAGGTGGCGTTTCCATGGCAACAAGTAACTGTTTGTGCCACCAGAAGAAATTACGGCAAACGATAAGGTTCATTTGCAATTTAGCAGCTTCTAAGTGGTTTTACTGTATGTCAACGGCTTAGACTGTATATAAATGTTGACGATGTAGTTATTGTGTAGGTCATAGGATGTAATTGTCCGTGAACCGATTTTACTAATCATGGAGCCACACTGCAAGTAAAAACAAACGTGAATTATCCTTTAATTATAATTCCTATATACTGTTTTTCATTCTTTCAGCTAAATTGAACACACAGTTATGAACTGAAGTTAATTTCACAAACTTTATTCACAAGTAAACAAAAGCTCTGACACTGTAATAAAAGTACATATATTAAATTTTATAAGTGTTAAATTATATTGCCAGTTTTTTGTTTGTTTGCTTGTTTTGTTTTGTTTTTTACAAAATACAAGGGGAATGAGAAGAGAAATTTGAAAAACAATGCAAGCAGATATTTCATTGTGTCCCTGTCTTCGACTTAAGTACAACATGCAGCTTCAAGAAGACAAAACAAAGCAAAGCATTCAAAATTATAAAACAAACCACAAGTCTAAAAAATAAATCAGCTTGTCACGTGTTTATAATGCCCTGAAACGTTAACAGTGAATGTGAATCAAAGTCTTTGTCCAGCATAATGTAACAGACCAAGAAGCCTGGATAGTAATGTAACACTGACACACTTCAGAGTATC
The DNA here is from genome assembly GCA_015106735.1 of Paratilapia polleni. Lineage (NCBI taxonomy): Eukaryota > Metazoa > Chordata > Actinopteri > Cichliformes > Cichlidae > Paratilapia > Paratilapia polleni. The sequence goes on along the minus strand of VUQI01000103.1, from coordinate 5,860 downwards.
AGTCTGCAAGTTTGTTTTATTTTTCTGTCTCTTTGTCTACTAACTTCTATGAACGTGCTATTATCACCCATTCATACAGTTTAATTACAGGTATATACAAAGATAAATGCGTTTATTGCAGATGGCAGGACAGGGAAGGCTGCTTTAAACATCATGTGCTGTTAAAGGTATCAGTAAATCATAAAGATAAATTCTAAAAGTCAGAATTATTGATTCTGAGTCATAACTCATGGTTGGATTGCTGGCTATTAAAACATTAAATGTCCAGATAAATAACAATGGAACTTTTCTGACTTTATGTAATAAAACAACTGAGCGTATAGATGTTCAAGTGGACTGGATAGAAGTATGGGATTATGATCTGGGCTGTAAAAAAAAATAGAAACATCCTTTTCATTCCACCATGTTTGTGCACAGGATCGCACTGGTATAACCATTTTAATAAACACAAGGCATACAATAAAAGCATGCTCATGTTTATGATGAGAAAACCCCAGTTTTTGTTCCTGAGCCTCCCTCCTCAATCTCCTCCTCAGAGTAAGAGCTGTAGTTTCCAGTTTCTCCTCCTGAATGCCTTGTGAACCCAACAGAGCCAAAGGAACCTTCCCTCAGCTCTTCTATCTCCTCTTTCTCATCCTCATCCTTCCCTGCTATCTCTTCGTTATCCTCCAAGCTCAAAGTGTGAGAGCCAACATGAGGCTTGATACTCTGCAAATCCATCCCAGTTCTTTCTCTGTCAGTGAGGTTGCTTGGGGTTACTTGTTCCCTAGTTTTGCGACTTCTCTTCCACTTCATACGTCTGTTCTGAAACCAGATTTTTACCTGGAAATCACAAGAATCATGACAGTTTGGATATATTTAGTTGTGTGGCATCTGGGCAAAAATAAATAAATAAAATTGTTTTTGTTGCTGGTGAGAAGAGCATTTTAAAAAGCAGGACACTATTATGTAGTATGTAAGATTAAACAAGATTACTTTTTTCTTCTTCCAGATATTGGCTGGCTGAACTGAGCATAAATGAAGCTAGTCTATAGACTATTGAAAAGAATATAGTAAATTAAATAACATGGAGCTGGTAACAAAAAACTAACAACATTGGCTTACACAGTCAAGATAACAGCAGTGATTAACTGTTTTAACATAGTCTAACCTGAGTTTCTGTTAGCATGAGCGAAGTGGCCACTTCAAAGCGTTTAGGCCTGGACAGATACTTGTTGAGCTTGAACTGGTTTTCCAATTCCAGCAGCTGCTGACTGGTGAAAGCTGTCCTGGGCCTCCGACACTTCCCCAACAAACCTGCCTGAGATGGTGCTGAGAAGAAACCAGAAACAAGCCCAGATAAATTATTTCTATCAGTGATATTAATTTGTTTCTGCCAGTGGACATATTACTCTCATTATGACTGGTAGGCCTGTAAGTGAGCAAGGCCTATGGTATCTTATATTAAGGAAATCTGGGAATTAGGGAGGAAAGGAAAAATTACAAAATCCCAAATTTTGGTTTCCACATCACTGTCTGGAAGCCACAGGCCTACCTGTCTCACAGTGCTTTTTTTGTCTGTCAACATTTATTGCTGTGATGATAGGCCATAATAAGAGGATTGCTGTGAAGGGGTAATAAACTATTGCAGAGGTCCATTACCTTAATGAAAACACTATAACTGTAATCAGTTGATTGAGTGGTAGGTCTCTTTCAGGTGTTGCCTTTACCATAAACACTGCATGTTATTTGTATGATGTAAATTGTCCTCAAACTACACCATCTCAATGTCAAGGTCCTTTCAAAAAACAATACCAACACACAGGTGTTCATGTTTTTAGGGTCTTTACAATAAACACTTATTGTTTATTGGCTCATGCAACCATAGACAAAAACTTAATAAAAAAAAAAAAAGAAAAACATATACAGCTATGACCTAATCAATAAACGAAGGAGAAAAATGTAGGATCTATTTGTTCTAACCTGCAGTCGTTTGTCATTCTGCATAAATTAACAAACTGGCCAAATAAAGGATCTACAAAGAAACAGTTTAAGAGTTACTATTATATAAAATACTATTGTATTATAATAATACAGAATTTTAATTTTAACGTTAAGCAGAAGAAAGCTATAACATGTTATAACAGGTTTTATAATATTAAAAAATAAATAAATAAACGTACAAAAATAACAAGGATAACGTTTGTATCTATAGGAGAGAAAAAATGTACAACTATGGAAACAAACAAACAAAAACTCACTGCTATACTCTCTGAGTCTGGGCATCATCATCCCGGCTCTGATCCAAGGCTCCAGTGGGAGTGTTCCGGTCGTAGTGGCCCCCTTCAGTTGCTCCGGATATGGCTGGACCAGCTGCGTGAAGCCGGGATACATGAATGCGGGGTGCTGACCTCCGAGGGCCGCCATTGAATACACAGACCCTGGGTGCATTCCGATTAGACTTACTTGATGTAGAGCAGTGAGTCCTGACTGGGACAGGTTGAAGAGATGGGATTTGGATAAGACTTCTGGCTGGGCCGGAGAGGAGTTTGGATGAGGGGAGGGCGTCTCTGAGCCGCGGTTCGACACTGGACTGTCTTCGGGGCTCCTGCTGGGATAGAGCCCAAGGGACGCACTGTCGATGTCCGTCCTCTGGTCCACGTCGTGCGCCAGCAGCGCATCAATGCGAAAGTTTTTGGATTTCTCCATGGTGGTAGTCATTCTGTATCAAGATGTGTCCTCTGAATACTTGATATTAATTAGTGTAAAACAGGCTTTTGTCAATAACCTGTATTCAAAATCTCAAACTAAACCTAAGAAATAAACTCTTCTGATGAACTTCAGATTTTTCTCTAAGTTATGGACACACGATGTAAGCTCTTAAAATGAACGCAATGCTTCTACTGTCATTCTCCCTCGCAAAGAAATTTCTTCTTTCTGACCCACTCCACTTTAACTCTGCGCGTAAAACCACTTCGCCCACTCCAATAGTGAGCGGAAAAATTACTCGCAGCCAGGAGCGCAATAAAGACTGCTCTGTTGTGATTGGCCAGAGCTCTGCAGCAGCACAGGGGCAGGGTACTCACAAACTCTTCACGGGTTAAGTGGGCTCCTCCATATGCATACTACTAAGTCATTAACGTATATATTAAAAGCAATGTTTAAGTATTTATTTATGTATTGTGTGTACAGAAATAGCTCTCTGTAACCCCCTTTTAACACCATTTAGGCTTTAATCAATCTAAAAAAAAAAAAAAAAGAAAAAATATTCAATTTTGTAGCAGTCCTATGTAAAAAGAAAATATTAATGAGTCATTTTGTCTTACTGCTTCCTTTCTCTCTTTGACAGTTTCTTTATCTGTCTGCTTCTGTTCTCCTTCACTTCTGTTATCTTTCACCCTGTTTCAGGTGAAGTTAAGGTGTAATTTTCTCACACACCATCTTACACACTTATTATATTACACATCCAACATGTGTGAGGTGCAAACACTCTTGACAACTATACTGCCTTAATTGCTGTAATCTTACTCAGTTATGACAAAAATTAATCATTTTATAGATAACTCTTCATTAAACTTTACAGCCTGCTGAGGTTGACAGAAACCCAACTGTTCTTATCAGTGGTTGCTTCCATGATTATCGGTCATCACCACACTATAGAGCACATAAAAGGGCAGTAAACTGACAGAAAGCAAACTTGTTTTTTTCTTCCCTGTAGACTAGAACCACACAGAAAAGGTACAGGTGGCAGAAAACACTGTAGGAGTTGATGTTTTTCTTTAAGTATACACACTGTACATGCAAAAGACTTAGAAAGGAAGCAAGACACATGCATATAATTCATAACTTGATCTGTTCCTCTTCAAAGTACATTTTATATATTAATGTCCACAAAGCAAAACAGCCTATAAGTATCTACATTCACTTTTGCAGCAAATCTTCCTGTCAACCCAATCTGATTCCCACCTGTCCCTGAAAAAAAAAAAATCTTAATTAAGGCCTCAAACAGAGTAATTAAACGTCACTTAAAAGGTACAGCCTTCATCTATATAGACTGTTTTCCACAGTCACCAGGTGTGATTTCCTGCTGGATTTTACAGGATTGATAAGACACAGTCATAGACCTGGGAAAACAAACTGTTCTCATGTCAAAGACAAACACACCAACACCTGCTGAACTGCTCCACGTTGCATTTAAATGAAACGGCCATGTTTAAAGTAAAAGTTGCATATGCATGTGCTGGAACGTGGGCATAGGCTACAATTGTGACAATCAAAGCTGTGCAATATTATATGAAGGCAAAATAACAGATAATTATTACTGTTGTAACTGTAAGGACCAACAGCAGTAGACAAAACCTAAATTAATTTACTCATGTACTCATGTATAAATAATCAGCAGCCTCCTTTAACTCAAACACCTATAGATATCAGCAGGCTTTGATGTTCTGTATTCACGTTAAGTTTCATCCCTGATTAAATATTAAAACATGGGCACAGCAAGGTGTCACAATGGATGCTTTAAAAATGCATTTTTCAGTTGTGTCAGTCTGGTAATGTTATCCTGCCATTGCTAATATGCTCATCTGTTTGGATCAATGTATAACACAAAAAAGTGTGCATAAAACAACAAGAACCTCTGCCGTGCTTGAGTTCACCAACTTAACATAACATGTTCATTTCTTTCCCTCTTTTAACAAGAGGAAGTGATTTGATAGCAATTCTTTATTATTTATTAGTAAGTAAATGCTTGATGTTGTAGTGTAGATAATTCTTTCTCAGTGCCTTTGATAGTCAGATAGGTCACTGTAATGTACGACATAGGATAGATCCAAGGTTGTAAAAGCCTACTGTAAAATAATTAATACTCTGTGATCTCTTCTCCATGCATTAGATAAGAGAGAGAAAAGATACAGCTCACCATTTAATAAGGTTTGTTTAACATTTCTTGATAGCCAAGCATAAATATCACAACCTTTGACATACGGTTCTGTAGATATAAGAGACCTCCATTTGAAATTTAACACAGTTGAGAGATAGTATGTTTGTTAATATATTGGAATTGTGATTTATGATCATTAGATTGCCATGTTAATGACCCTCAACAAAAGAGTTTTTGTTTTCATATAACATATGTGCATAGCTTTTATCTATACAGAAATGGATAGCAGCAGTAACTTTATACTTTGTTCAGCAATATGCTTGTAATCCAAAGATGGAATAATGAGATGTAAAAGGTACCTTTCTATGTCTACTTGTATTAAGTGGAGACATTATTCATCAATTGCATTCCCTCATCTTCAGCTAAAATTATGAAACCAGAGATCCGGTTGAGCAGGCAACCAATGTGCCATAAGGCTGTTGCAGAGGCCTGGGTTTGAATAGGGCCTCTGCAACAGCCCCACAGTAAATGTCCATGGGTCCATTTACTGCATGTCTTCCCCCTGTTTTTTCTCCCAGCTTTCCTATCTAAATAAAGGTTAAAAAGGCCCCAAAAATATTAAAAAAGGAATGAGGGTCTTAAGAGGACTGCAAGTCATTTTTGTTTCAGCCTTTCTATTTTCAGAAATGTATGGTGTATGGTCTCATCTTTGAAGACAAGAATGAAATTAAAAGGTTAACACAGGAATTAAGTTCATGAAAAAAAAAAGGTTTTAAGGTGGTAATAACTGATAGAAAGATTGTGACGTGGGCCTTTGGGTTGTCTTCATTAAATTCAAGGGGAAATGTGTTATCTGCTGACAAAATTTAGTCCTTCTTGGGCCATTTTAACACGTGTATTGTAAATTAAACAGTTCAAATTCCAGCAGGAGGGGTGTCCCTCCATTCATGTTAAAATCCTTGATTGTATTAATTAAAAAAGACTACAATTTAATGCATT